>JARYGA010059183.1:0-26560 GCA_030545235.1 Helianthus tuberosus
TACTCAATTGCTTCATTTCTTGAAAATTCATATGTTACGCATGCATCGTTTGTTACGCATGTGGTTTCATTTCAAAGAAGCGTTTAATTAAAGTTCAAATATTATTTCGCTAAATCTAATTATTGAATTGTGATTCGAATGACCCGCATTGTTGTAATTGTTGGCTTCTTTGTTATCAAGTCAACACATTTTCTTGAAATTTCTTTTCTTTTCAAGTTACATACACGGTTTTTCGTTGTGACCATGCCGAAAGTTTTCTTATCGATACATGTATTTATTGTCGGCTTGCGCCGAAATCAAATTCAATTGTTTGAACTTGTTCATTACACATATTCAATTCAAGACATCATATGATGTATTGGAAGCATCATATTCGAATTCGTTTTAACAAGCGTTTCATTGTTCTGAGTCGTAGTAGATTTGTTTGGTCTACGACTCCATTAAGTCATTTGTTGATTTCGACACCTTGTGGTGTCAGTATAAACTTGTAGCTTGGGCTAATTATGATTGAGCATTTGATGCAAAACACAGGTGATACTTGTTCAATCACCGCTATTATTGAATTTTTCATTCACTACGACACCTTGTGGCGTCGGTAGAACTTGCAGCTTGGGCTGATCATGATCGAGCGTTTCATGCAAAACTATTTCGTTTGGGCTTGTTGATTCTAAGCTTCTCCTAGCGAATGTTATTGTTTCTAACATTCATTTGCATATTGTAAACGTCCACTTGGAATTCTATTGATTGAAATTCCTCTTCTATTGGACCCCTGTTAACTTGGTCACATTGGTGACTGTATCAGTATGTCTCGTTTCCTTTGACATTATTCGTATTTACTTACGCATAACGTAACTCTAAGGAGTTAACGTAGTCTAAATTTCAAGGACGAAATTTTATTAACAGGGGGAGAATGTGACAACCGGTAGTTTACGCCCTTAATTTCATGATTATCAGGCGATTAACGCGATAACAAATAGAGTTCACGATGCAAATTAACTTAATTAGGCCTTGGAGTGCCCAGGAACGTTTATACGACTTTACAGTGCGCGAACGGTGGTTTACAGAGAAACCTGCTGAATATTACGCGACAACGAACTGATACCGTACAAGATACTGACAACGCCGAAAAATATTAAATTTTTAAGATATATTCTAGCTTCGTAATTAATTTTTAGCAATCTTAGTTGAAACCGGCTCGAAAAACGGATTAAAGACGGCAACGATGCAATTTTTCGCGATTACTACCGTTATCGACGCACGAACGCGACTACGACGGATACCGACATTATTTTTAACCTTGAAATATTATTTTACTAGGCTACAGTGATTTCAGTTTTTAAAAACGGGCTCCGTAGAAAATTACGGGCCACTTACACATGAGATGGGCTTGTGGGCCCAAGCCCAAAACCCACAAGCCTAAACCTACGTATTATATATTAGATCTTTTCAAGATCTTATAAAATCTTAACAAATCTTGCAAAATCTCATAAAATCTCATCAAAATCTCTAAAAGATTTTTGGTCTCAAAGGATTGAAACACACAAGATCTTTAAAGATTTCATCATCCTTATAAAAGGGTCCATACCCCCTTTTTGATTTTCATATGTTGTGCAGACAAAACACACACCTCCTCACCCTCCTCTCCCTCTCGAAACCTTCTGCACACACACATATAAATTACCAAAAACCTCTCGATCCCTCTCATCTCTCTCTCGAGATTACATTAAACAAACACAGAGACTTCATTCCTCTACGTGTGACAAAAAGCCTAGCCAAACACCATCGTAACAACCCCCCCCCTCTCGATTACCGGCCGGCCACCACCATTTTTGGTGACAGCGAACTTGAACTACGACAACCCCACCACCACAGGCGGTGGCGCTGTGGTGGGTGGTGCCAGACGACGACGAAAGACAGAACAGAGAGAGATGTGGCGGAGGGGTAGCGGCGCCGCCGCTGGCGGCGGCGGTAGTAGTGGTGGCGGCAGCGACGGACCCTGATTCTTCTCCGGTAAAACCTTCCCCCTCTCTGTTTTCTTTTGTTTTGTTTTCTTCTTCTCTAAAAATCGAAGCTCGATTCAAGTTGATGATGGAGATGTGTTGCTAAAGGTTGAAGATGAAGCTGTGACGGAGGTGGCAGGCGAGATTTGGGGGTGGTGCTGTCGGCTGGGGATCTTGTTTCGGGTATCTGTTTGGTTCCGGTTCCAGGTTCGAGGCTCGGGTCTCGTTTCAAGCATTCAGTCAACTTCAGATTTAGCGAGTCGAAGGAGGTCAAGGGCTGGTCAACAGCAAGTCAACAACTTCGGTTCGGGTCAAGCGGCTTCGGGTCAGTCGCGCTCAACAATTCAAACCGAGTCAACCCAGGGACTCGGTCAACTCAGCGGGCCAAACCCGGTCAACTCAGTTGACTTGGTCAACGCCTCGACACGAGTTTTGGTAAATAATTTAATGCCGCGATTAGTATTTGCATTTTTATATAGTTTTAACGTCTCACGTGAACGAGCTCGAACCGAATTAAATTAGTGTTTATCTTATACTTTGTCATTTTTATATTAATGACTGATTATTGTTTGAATTTTGATTAATAACGACAACTTGCGTTGTCGGGGGCGTCCAAAAACAGAGGAAACTCTGCCCGTTTTTCGAGAAAATCCATAAAACCAAAGCGTGTCTTATTATAAAGCGAAACATGTTTTGATATAAAAACATAACCGATCGACTACGAACTAGTTTTATAGAGTTGAATACAAGCTTATAATATTTTCAATAACACTTTACGACATACAAAAACTACGATTCGGACATCATTTACAACTAATAAATATAGTTATTATATTTATTGTAAACTTTGAAAATTCGACAAAACTTTTATAAAATCAACGTAATGATTTATATTGTTTCAAATGTCGAATGATGATACGACTTCTTTTCATAAGAATAAATATTTTGTATATTCATTTCAACAATCAAACGACACGACGAATGTTTTACTAAAATAAATATAGATTATATATTTATTCGAAGTATGAAACGACACGAATTCGTTTTATAAAAATAAATATAGCTTATATATTTATTTTAAATATCGTACAAAACAAATCCTTTTATAAAAAAGTATAGCTATATATTTATTTCCGACACAAACAAGTCGAATTCTTTTATAAAATAAATATAGCCATATTTATTTTCAAACACGACAACTCGACGATTCTTTTATAGAATAAATATAACTTTTCATATTTATTTTATACGCCTAAACGGCATATACGAATATTTTGACAAAGATCATACAAGACGCAATATATATAATACAAGTTTATTATATATTACTTTCATACGAATATTTCTATATACACAAACGATTTCTCGGGACGATAAACGGTACTTAACAAATATGACTTAATCGTTTTCATTAAGTTAACAACAAACCGTCGAATCGTTCGGTCAACGATTCAGTAGGGCTCGATGACACATAGATTTGTTACCGCATTAATTAGAAACTTATAAGATATTCCGTGTTAGGAATATTGGAGAATGCACGCTAGCGAGTCTCGTCTTGGAAACGACATTACGAAGTCGTATTTAGCTAGCTTTGCACAGGAATATTCAGGTGAGTTCATAACCCCACCTTTTTACAGTTTTACATTTTTCTAAATGTTTTCCGGGTGGAAAGACATGCACTTTTTGCAAAGCATACAAGAATTACATATTTATAAACCATTTTACAAGCAAGTTTTAACTGACACAAATGGTTTACGAAAAGCTTATGTTTTATACCGGTTTTTCAAACAAGCGTATTTTTCGAAATATGCATACACATGAATTCTAGTTTTCTAAACTACGTGAAAATACATGTGTTATGGTATGATGGATACAAAAACAAGGAATGATACTTTAAATCGTGTCACGAATAGGGTACCAGAAGCACCATTAATCAACAATATACCTAGACCGCAGAACAAAAGGTTAGATCTAAATGGTTTTCGGGCAGCCACACTCTTGGTGATAACTAGTACCAAGTAGTACTTTTGTGTCTCAGTCGTGAATCGACAACTAGAAAAATGCCTATGGTTTGGATGCTTCCTATGTCGTGTCACATGTTAATGGCCTTGCAACCCATTTACAATCTCGATACATACAGAAATACTTGATTTATACAAATTACATACCATGTTTTATAGGATTCAAAGCATAGGATTATGCGGGCAGGAAGTCAAAGTCAGGGTGGGCATTGACGGTTATACGAACATTACAAATACGAGAGTTTACAAACACATGGTTCTACGAACTTAATGCGTTACAAATACAAAGTTTCCATATAACTTGACAAGAAAATGATTTTAAATTCGTTTTCTCAACAATATTTCAAAAACCGGTTATTCAATAAGATTTATTTCAAATCTTTTACAAACAAACTATGAACACGCTCAACTTTATGTTGATTTTTCGCATGTTTCTTTCTCAGATTACTTTTCTAAGACAAGGCATGGTTGGAATAGGAGAACCATGAAGAGTCGAGTACTTAGCGGGCGTTCAATTTCTAGAAAGTCTTTGATTATTTTCTTCCGCTGTGCAATGAAGATACCGGTCCAGTCACGCCAGCTCTGATAATTTCGGGGTGTGACATTGTCATCACAATTCACCGAATTAATACACAATGATATTAAACATCATTTTAATCATAATATATCATCATTTTCATTTTATCATACTAACCCAATTTCCTAGCAAGTATGATCATGTACTCAAACACCCCATTTGTTCAAGTATTTCCTGATTACTATCAGATATGATGATTCTAATCATAATTATATCATCAAATTCATCATATGATTAATACCCACTTATCCTAGTGTGGTATATCATCAAATCATTCAAATTATAGCATCATATGTATAAAT
Source organism: Helianthus tuberosus (assembly GCA_030545235.1). Classification (NCBI taxonomy): domain Eukaryota; kingdom Viridiplantae; phylum Streptophyta; class Magnoliopsida; order Asterales; family Asteraceae; genus Helianthus; species Helianthus tuberosus. The sequence continues at coordinate 4,901 of JARYGA010059183.1, forward strand.
TTCACTTAGGGTTTAGTTCCTAAGCAAGTATATATCACTGATTCAATCATAGCTTCACTAATTCATTCATAATTCGCGATTATGATGATTATACAAATTTCACAACTTCACAAATCATCAAAATTTGACATACCTTATGATCCCCTAGCTTGGGTGATCATTAATTCACGTTCAATTGTGAATTTGAGCTTCGATTGAGCCTTTAATTTGATGATATTGTTGAAAGTTAGGGTTTTAAAGCTCTTGGGAAGGTTCTGGTCGAACATAACTCCTAGAACACACACTGAATGTGTGTTTTAGGTTTTTAAAATTCTTTTATAATTAGAATTTCAAGTTTATCCACTTTGGCCCCTCTTGTTTGGTTAGTTTATTAAGTAGGCCACAACCCACTTAATTTCTAATTATTATTCCCACTTATTAACTAGGTTAAACATTCATAGTTAAATTAGTGGGCTCGGGGAATTCATGACTAAGTTTATTTTAAGTCCCGTTAACTCGGGCTTCTATAAACTTTATTTTCTCAAAAGCATTCTTTTCCGTTTGTATTAAATATTAGATTTAGTTATATAAATCCTAATATTTTCCGGGTTAATTTTACCACTAACGGTACTTTACCCGTCTTTTAAATATTAACATGGTTTGATTACCAAACCCGTTTTCGGGGTGTTACAAAATGTGATGTTCTGACGTGTAGTCGTACGGATGAAGATAAGCAAAAATGATAAGAAACCATGTTGATGGTTAAAAAAGAGTAACTCGGTAACTTGGCCATACAATGACGAATAAATAAAGAGTTTGAATTAAGTTACCTTATGGTGTGAACCATAATGAGTAACAAGAATTAAGATATAAATTTTAAGTAATATGATCGTACGGATTAAACCGGAACGAGTTATATGGATTATATGGCAAATAAATATCATCTCGCAAAGATAACCGGTCATTTAGACCAAATGGGTCAAAAGGTGAAGATATCACCACCTGACAATATCGACTAATGATTATTTGTCAAGTTATATGCTTACAGGAGTAAATATTGAATGGATATTTGCGTCGCTATTAATTAGCGGTTATTAAAGCAAGGTATTAAAACGGGTCTATACTTTGACCCGAGCCAGGTATGTGTAAGTAAAATTTTAACAAAGACGTGTGATTTTGGTCAAATAAGTTGTTGAAAGTCCTTCGTCGTAAAAGAAGGGCTAAAGTTGACCAAAACGCCCTTGAATGATAAACTGAGCAAACGACCCGTACGAGTTGTTTAGAAATAAGCATTATGATCAAGTAAATAATTAGGATAAGTATAAAAGGGAAAGATACGAAACTTTTGGGTCAAATGACTCGAAATGAGTATTTTCCGTAAAATGATAAACCGAGGGGTAGAACTCGGAATGAATATTGTACCACATTAAATCCACCACAAATATAGTTGTGGTGAAAGACGAGTTGATATATAAATGTGGAAATATAATGCAAGCAAAGAATGAGCGAGAGATAAGTTAAAAATGCTTAAAATTCCTTAACGGGTCAAAATAGGCATATACGTATAAACGGGTTAATCATGCTAAAAACCCATGAATTGAACCTTGTATAATAGGAAAGATCTAAAATATGATGTTCATGAGAATTTGGATGTAACAAACATGTTTGTTTGATAAAATCATGAACGGGTCAAAAGATGAATCATTTAATATAAAGCCGAGGGCTTAAAATCAAGAATTTGATTAATTCGGATATCGGATTTTTACTCCATACGATGGAGGAACGAATTACGATCACGTAGGAAGATACGTGACGCAAAACGGATCAAAAATGAGAGAGTTATGTCCGTTTATGTGAAACTAAGCTTGGCTGGAAATATGCAGGTTTGCATTCAAAACATTCTTCCGAATTAGGGTCCTCGCGCCCCGCGACAGATAAATGTAATTACGGTCGCGGCCCGCGACAGTCGTCGCGCCACGCGACAATGAATCCCAATCCTTTCGCGGCACGCGACGAGTTCCATGATCAGCCAAAGCTGCTGTGTTGTTTTTTTAAGTTGTGGATTCGTTTTAATAAGTTATAAACTTCCATAACTGACGTTTATGACCACTTTGATTTTAGAGACCAAGCAATCGACGCGGCTCGCGACGTGTTAAAAATCTGGCAATGCTGATTATTTATTCGTTTTGAATTACGGACTTGTTTAAACACTTATAAATTATGTTTAACTAAAACACTTCATGTTTTTATGAAATGTAGGTATTATGTGAAGTACCGGAGGACGATCAAGGTCAACGAAGAACCGAACACGATCAAGAATTCAAGCTTCCGCTTTTAGCTTTGTCGTCACGTTTTAAACGACGAATATATTTATAATACGTTGAAATGTTTTAATTCTTAAATGTTTTAAGAAATCTAAATTTTCAAGAGTATGTATAATCGTAAATACACAATTATAGTTGAAGTCTATATGAAAATCGTATCACTTGTATCTACTCACGGCTCCCGCCCAGGGTAGGGTCGGGGGTTGTGAGTTGTGACAGTAAATCTCATCAATGGCTTCTTGTTCGAGATGTTCATGAATGAAGAATCGTTCTTGACAATTATCTGGAGGATTATCCATGGTGCGTGTGAAGATTGTTATGGTTTTTAGGGTTTAAATACAAATGGTTGTGTGTGAGAAGATGAGGAGACGATTGAATAGGGTGCATATATTAAGTATTAACATGCGATGTTTTTTTAAAGGACAATATATGTATTTTACATAAAAATGATAAAATGACAGTTTTGCCTCTCACATGAAGGGAACATGAATGGTCTTAACCAAGAAAATGGATAGAGGTTAGTGTAAAGGAAATGTGGTGTGCAAAAGTTTCAAATAAAAGATACTGGTGTAATTTCTAAAGACAAAGAACATACAATACAATGCAAATTGGTGTAAAGTTGAAGAATAAACCATGTAATTTACTCATTGAATTATAAATATAAATCACTTATGTTTACGACCGATGCAAACGTTATATTATTGACATAATACATTTATATACCATTATTTGCAACATGTTAGTGTTGGTGTTAGTTGTACCCTATGCATAAACTGCTTTTTGTGATCATTTATGTTGTACAACATTTACATAATTTGTACAGGCTTTTTCTTGGTTGCCTTGGTGTCTTCTATTGATTGGGTGTATAATTTACTTTAAATTATTGTTGAATGGTTCACATTAGAGAAAGCTGATTTATTTGGTCTTTTTCCCTTTCTTTTTTTATTGCCTCTTGGTCAAATCAAACAAGATATAAGTTAATTTACAATTTTAAAATCCATGTCCTTTTTAAAATCAAACAAATTGATGCAATGGTTGTTGTAATGTATGCATTATGGTTTGTATAGTGGTAATGATATATATTATATATAGATTACGATGAACCTGTCAAACGGGAAAAAATAGACGCGGGTTCTCGTAACGCATGAGTCCTAGATCAACTTAGTTATTTATTCTATGTTTTACGTTTCGGTTTAATTTCTTCGCATTAACACGCCGCAACTTCAGTGTCGGTGGTCACTGGCAGTAGTGTGGCATTAGTGCTCACCCCCGCCGCAACGCGGGGGGTGCTTAATACTAGTTATTTATAAATTATAAATATAATATAACTTATGTTTACAACCGTTACCGATCCAAACATTATATTATTAAACTTAAAAGAATAATTATTACTTAGATCATAAGGTGTGGGCGTGGAAAACCGACGTTGCCTCTCCACGCTCTGTACACTGGCCCGTCAACGGTGTGGAGGGCGTCATGGTGTTGGAGGCGGGAGGTTTTCCACTGGCGTGGAAGAAAATATGGTGGCGACGTGGTGTTAATTGATTGGCTTGTGATTATACCCGTTGACCCAACGGCTAGTAAAAAAATAATTTTCAAACAAATGTACTCCTCTTTATATATAATCTACAACATTTTCTTCTATTTTTTACTCTCTCAACTTTCATCTTATTTCTTACTACACTATCTCACAAAACTCTTCAAAATGTCAGTTATTCGATGGACCAAATAAGAGGATATTGTGTTATGTGAATCGTGGGTCGTAGCGATGACCGACCACGGGGCTCTGTTATCCACGTATCCGTTTTCCAACAATTTTGTATGAGTAGGGGTGAGGAAATCCTAACCTTGAACGCACTTTGTTCACGTTTTCGGATGATGCATACTGATAGTTTGAGATTTGAGATGGTTGTCAACATTGTGGACAACGACGATGGTGAGCTCAACGAAGACGGCGTCATCCAAGTAGCCATCATCGAGTACAATACCATTTACAGTCGTGACTCCAAACACTTCGCGGCATGACAAATAATAAGATTCTTTGATTAAGTATGTTTAAGTTAACGTTTAATGTTCGTTATGTTAGTAGCGTTTTTTTCTAAAGTTATGTAACGTGTTTTTTAAATGTTTTTAATTTTTAAATTATGTAATGTTTTGTTATTAATGTTATTATATTTATTTAAATGTTTTAACTTTGAATAATAACTTTAACAATAAAAAATGGGTATCATGTGTTGAATAAAGCCACTCTTTCACGTCTCGTCTCATTTCTCTAATTTTTGCACCACGCTACTTTTCTAACGCGTGTTAATGTAACTTCCATATATCACATAACACCGCCTTTTCAAGCCTCTCACACCGTATAATCTTATAACAAAGTTTCATTATTTTCCATGGAATATAAGTACTGTGAAAACTGAAAATAATGGGACATGTGTCTTTTGGTCTACTTCACACAATTTCGTCAGATGAGACCTTTACGTTAAATCCAAATTCCAAAAGTTAAAACATTTATGATTGACGATTCCGCATAACATTAAAATATTTTTATATTAGATTACTAGATTAGAGTTTACTTTAAAGTTTAGAGTTAAATGCCATTTTAGTCCCTGTGGTTTGGGTCATTTTGCCAGTTTGGTCCAAAGGTTTCATTTTTAACCTGTGGGTCCAAAAAGGTTTCACAATTGCCATTTTAGTCCACTGGGTTAACTTCATCCATTTTTTCTGTTAACCAGAAGGCCATTTCGGTCATTTTATATGGCTAAATTACCCTTTTAGTTAACAGAATTACATACAAAATGACCAAATCGGCCTTCTGGTTAACAGAAAAAATGGATGAAGTTAACCCAGTGGACTAAAATGGCAACTGTGAAACCTTTTTGGACCCACAGGTTAAAAATGAAACCTTTGGACTAAACTGGCAAAATGGCCCAAACCACAGGGACTAAAATGGCATTTAACTCTAAAGTTTATTTATATGAATAGTAACTTTAAAATTAAAAAATAATATAATATAATATAAAAGTAAAGTTATAATAAAAAGTCTTCTAAATCTAGGAAGGGTATACTTACACAATGGATCGAAAAATATAACATAACACCGAAAAATATAACAAAATGTTGAGGAAAAAAGACACACTGAGTTGCAAAAAGACACAATGACCCAAATAAAGAAAATATACAACGCTAAATAAAAAGACACAATGATCTAAACAAAAATTTTAAAGTCTAAACTAAATATCCAAAAGCGAAAGATTAAAATCTCAAGTAGAGTTCAATAAGACGATTCCAATGCTGCTTGAATGAGTTTAAGGAAGGAAAACATAAGTAAACCAATAGTATAACAGGGAATAAAGAAAATGTCAGATTGAGAGTTTGTTTGATACCCTTTCTACGACCTTCTATTTTTAAAAGACTGTATAGTTAAACCTCACCCTATAATATAATTCCATGTGTTTATCTGAAACTTTATTACACGATATTAATATATCTATCTACTAAAATAAAAGAAATCAACTTTTGGACACGTGTCATTCATGGTATGCTCAAATCTATACTTATCTTATATTAACTAAATAAATAGTAAATAATAAATTAATATTAAATCTTATCATACTTTAATAAAATATTATCCTCAAATTTAAATTGTTAATTTAATATATTTTTAAAACAAATACCTCTCTTTCCTACTTATCTTATATTAAATATATAAATAATAAATTAATATTAAATGTTATCCTAATTTATTAAAAATATAACTTTTTTATTATTATTTTGTATACAAAATTATATTTATTCAACTCGTGTAAAACGCAAGGTTTTTAAAAATATTTTTTTTATTATTTACTATTCAAAGTTACATTTATATAACCCGTGTAATACACGGAGTTTTTAAAGATATAACTTTTATCATTTGCTATGTAAAATTAGATTTATTCAACACGATTATACACGAGTTTTTTAAAGATACAGTGTTTTTAGTATTTAGTATACTAAATTACATTTATTTAATCTGTATAATACACATGGTTTTTAAAGATATAATTTTTTTATTATTTGATATATAAAATTACATTTATTTAACCCGTACAATATACGGGGTTCATAAAGATATATCTTTTTATTATTTAATATATAAAATTACATTTATTTAATCCGTGTAATACACGAGATTCTAACCTAGTTACCTAATAAAAAAAATAAGAATTGGGAAATTAAAAAAACTTATTTTCAAATTTACAACGTTAATTCCCTTAAAACTTACCAAATTTATAATAGAGTAAACTGCCATTTTGGTCCCTGTGGTTTGGCCAGTTTTGCCACTTTAGTCCAAATCTCAAACTTATTACATCCAGGGCCCTGTGGTTTGCATTTTGTTGCCATTTTAGTCCAAAAGTGAAATTTGACCAGAATCCCCAAATTAAAACCCCCTGTTTTGTCCTTACCCTCAGGGGTATTTTTGTCATTTTAGAATTATTATAACTAAATATTAATTAAATCTTTTTCTATTTATAAGTTATTATAAGAAATAAAAAAAAACCTAAAATACACATCTATAAAGTATCTGCATTCTCTCTCTCTCTCTCTCTCTAAAGACTGACTCTCTCTCTCAATAACACTTTCTCCCAACCGTCGCCCCCTCCACTTTCCAAAACCCTAACCCCCAAATTCATCACCACCTCCATTTCCTACCGTCTCCGACCACCACCACGCCGCCACCTCTGGACAACCACCAACACCACGATCCGCTCAAAACCCCAACAACCACCATCCAACTGTGGTGGGTGGTGTCGGTTGGGAGATCGAAGAAGAGAGAGACGAGTAGAGAGAAAGAGATTGACGAAGAGAGAGAGTACGAGGAGAGAGAGAGCGGTGGGAGAAGGGGGAGCCGATTTGATTTAGTGGCGGTGGTCAGGTGGCGGTGGTCAGGTACGAGGAGAGAGAGAGCGGTGGGAGAAGGGCGACCCCCCTTTCGTCGCTTATCTTCCTCCGTCAAATCCCCTCCTGAAAAAAAGAAGCAGATATGTTGAGCCTGAGGTCAGGATCCCAAAACTGATTTGTGCAGCCAGAGCACCACCGTCCGCCGCCGCCCCGGTTTCTGCTTCTACAGGTTTCTGTTTAATTTTATTTCTTGCTTAATTTTTGTATAGTTGATTTGTGGCTGTAATTGCTTGTGGGGTTTGTTTGAAACTTGACTGTAAATTTTGATCTGATTTCGATTTGATTTAGCGGGCTTGTTTGTAATTTGGATACGGTTATTGGGTTTTGATCAAGATTTGATTTTGTTTGTGGGTTTGTTTTTTAAGTTTGTGGGTGGTGTTGGCGGCAGTGGGATGGTGGTGGTGGTGGGGATGATGCGGTGGTGGGGGTGGTGGTATTTTAGAGAGAGAGAGCAGAGTTTGGAGATGGGTGTTTGGAGAGAGAAAGAGAGAGTGTGTGTGTGTGCAGAGGAGAGAGAGAAGAGAGAGATGGTGGTGTTGGCGGCAGTGGGATGGTGGTGGTGGGGATGATGCGGTGGTGGGGGTGGTGGTGGTGGTGTGGTGGTGGTATTTTAGAGAGAGAGCAGATTTTATGTTGAGAGAGAGAGAGAGATGTCTGAGATGAGGTTGAAGATGATGATCTAAGGGTTTTATTATAAATGAGTTATTATAAAGAAATAATAAATCTAAAATGACCAAAATGCCCCTGAGGGTAAAGACAAAATAGCAGGTCATTAATGGGAAATCTGGTCAAATTTGAAATTTGGACCAAAATGGCAACAAAAACCAAATCACAGGGCCCTGGATGTAATAAATTTGAGATTTGGACTAAAGTGGCAAAACTGGCCAAATCACAGGGACCAAAATGGCAGTTTACTCTTTATAATATTTACACTCTTTCATTCCAATCCCTGAATAAATGTATAAGTTGGGTGCATATCTTTTTCAAATTCTGACGGTTACCGGTTATGTGGGGTTTAATAGTTATAATAACTTATAAATAAATAGAACTAGGCTTGTTGAAGTCATGCGTTGTGGCGAATCGAAGCAAATGATAATGTACAACAAACGTTATTTTAAAATAATGTAGTTGTTTGAAAGCCAAACCGTCATAATCGATTCAATTCATCATTGTACTATTTTACGATACCAAATAAATACTCCATTCTTTCTGAATACAAATTCGATTTTAACAATATTTATACTGCAATGTCAAGAGAAAAAAAGAAGCAAAAATACGTACTTAAGTTTATAGAAAAAGTTAACGGATTTAAGTTATTAAAGAAATATCAAATAAGAAAAAAGTAAAATCTTAACCCAACAGTCGTTAGGTTAAAGCTGAGAGTAAACATGGAGATGGGCCGATAAAAAGTAAAATCCTAACCCAAAAACAGACCAGAGCCGGTACTGGTATAACTGTTCAAACCGGTATACCAGATTTTACCGACGGTACAAAGTTGATGCCGTTTCTTCTACTTATCGGGGTGTTTCGAACTGGATTTACATCTGAAAACGGTAATACCGATATAACTTTTATTTTAGAAATATGAATTTATATGAAATTTTACTAGTTTTGTAGGAATTCGATTGATATTTATAGAGGTTTTAGGATATATCAAGTTACCTCTACAAGTTATTCTTATTCGTAGTGAAAAAGTAAAGTATATATCGTTCATGAAACCCACTATAAAACCACTAAGTTCGGATTCTCTTAACCACACAAATTTTCATCATTTGATACGCATATTGAGCGTAATAATCAAGCAAAACATCAATCCATGGCTGAAGAACCTGTTTCTGAAGGTATATTATAATCATTTACTATATTAATAACCTTAATTCCCATTTCTTTTTATGTTTCCACATCATTTGATGGTTTGTAAATGAATGCAGGAATCGATAACGATCAAAATGTGTTACAGAAACACGTCGAGTTCTTTGATCGTAACAACGAGGGTGTGATTTACCCTTGGGAAACTTTTCAAGGTTCGTATCCATTAGATTTCTGTAATGGTTTGAAGTATGTGGGATTTTTTACAATATTGAACAACAGTTTCTGATAATTTTGTCAAATGAATTGTTTTTTTTTTTTTTTTTTTTTACATTTTAGGGTTTCGAGCGATCGGGTGTGGTATCCTGTTATCCTCATTTGCTGCAGTGTTCATCAATGTTGGTCTTAGCGGCAAAACTAGTCCTGTATGTATATAATCTGTATCCAATTCTTTTTCTTTTGAGTTATGATTGATTAATTTGCATCAGTGGCGAAGCTTGAGATTTCCAATCGGGGTGCGGAAGTCACCAGACCAAAAAATTTCTATAAAACTGGGGGGTCGGAAACGTATATATCCAAAAATTTCTATACGAAAACTACATACTCTCCACTACTAAACGAAAAGTTCAGAGGGGTCGGCCGCCCCCTCCCACCACTTAAAAGCTTCGCCCATGATTTGCATGGTTAATGATAGGATGAGAAGGGTATTATACCGGTAATGAAATTACCTAAAATCTAATATGAGTAAAAAGTAAAAACACAAACAGAACCAAAAAAATAATATAAGTTGGTACGATGCTGATACTTGTTAAAAATATTCACAGTAGTTTAAATATTTTACTGAGAATCATACTAAAATTCTGTTGTTCCATACATAGGGCAAACATTTTTATATAGAAAACTATTGTGATTGATATCAGGTTGCTTTCTGAATTTCATATTGATAATGGGATTTGAGTTCTAGTTAAAGTGACTCTATGCTAATATTAAATTCAGTCCTAGGAAACTAAAGCACTAGGATGCATGGTGATTGATTATATGAACAGGTTCGGATCAGAATTGACATGGAAACTTTTTGTCCATTTTCTTTTTGATTTTAAAGAGTGTTTGGGTAGTAAATATTAGGACAAAAAGTATGCAGTTACAGTAACATTTAGCATTAGGGTTGTTTACGAGCCGAGTCAAACCGAGCGGAGCAGTTTTTTTAAAACCGAGCCTCAAATCAAATGAGCATTTTCTGAGCAGTGAATATTCCGAGCGAGCGTCGAGCGATTTTCACAACAGTGTTGCCCGATTTAAATTTGGGGACAGAAATAGTTACAATATTGGGTCTCAAGTTTTTATATATTTAAAAACATACATATTTCATGGCATAATATTTTTCTTAGAAATGACAATGTTATGGTCGATGAGGCCGGTGATGATCATATTGCACGAACAATGATGTTGAGAGCAGGAAACGATCGACTTAGGGTAACAACACGATACATTAAAGCGATGAGCAGACTGTCGTTTTGTGGTTTAGGGTTTAACTTTTAGATTTGATGTTATCTTTTTATTATGTGATTGGACTTGTAAGTATAGATATAGTTGTAAATTTGTATATAGTGGACCAAAATCTAATAGAGAGGTATATATGGAACAATAAATTTAATTTATATTTATGTGTATATGTATGTGTATGTACACATATTCTAATTAAAAATAATAATTCGAGCCGAATCGAGTCGAACGGACCTTTGCTCATGTTTGGCTCGTTTACAAACTGAACCGAGCAGAGCGGCTCGTTTACAATGCCTCAGATCGTACGAGCATTTTACGAGCGAGCGGCGAGCATACTTCCGTTAACTTTTAATTAGGGATAGCCATCGTGTTGGGTTGGGTTGAGTTTGGATTGAATGATTGAAATTGATGAACAATAATGTGACACGTGTTTTTCGTGTCAAGAGTATCAACACTAACCCTTGCACACTTAAAACCGTTTAACCTGAACATAACTAGTGTCATCAATTTATTTAAACATGTCAAACGGATTAGTGGATTAAAATGGGTTGAGAGATTGTAATCAATGTTAAAGGAGTTAAACATGATGTGAACGGGTTGGTTGGGTTACAAAGAGTATTAATAAAGTTTAAGCGGGATAATAGATGATAATCGGGTTGTGATTTATTATTATTATTATTGTTATTGTTATTGTTATTATTATTATTATATTATAAATTGGTTAATAAATCAACTAGTTAATATAGAACCAAACCATCATATAACTCATTTATTAGATTTGTTATCTGCGCCAACCAACTAGTTTATACTAAACCCACACCATTATTGTGTGGGACAAACATTATTCCACCAGACCATACTTTGGGAAAACTTTACCTATGTATTTGTGTGCATCAAAGTTGGAATTTATGGTTTATTCCAAACGAGGTTCTATATATATATATATAGGGTAAGGTTCATGCGAGAACCACCTTTATTGCGAGAACCGCGAGAACCAATGTGAACACAACCTAAAATAGCTAAAAAAACCTAAAAAAAACCTAACCCCCACCCCCCCACCCCCCCCCCCCCCCCAAAAAAAAAAAACTAACCCCCCCCCCCCCCCAAGCTAAATGCTAAAAACTAAACCCCCCAAAAAACCTAAAAAAACCTAACCCCCCCCCCCCCCAACCCCAAAAACCTAAACCCCCCTCCCCCACCCCCCAAAAACCTAAACCCCCCCCCCCCCCCCCCAGCTAAAAAGCTAAAAACTAAACCCCAAAAAAACCTAAAAAAATCTAAAAATTTTTTTTTTGATTTTTTTAATATTTTTTATGTTAAAATCGCTACTTTTAGAAGCAAAAAAAAAAAAAAATTTTAAAAAAATTTTTTTTTTTTTTTTTGCTACGAAAAGTAGCGATTTTGTTATAAAAAATATTAAAAAAAAAAAAAAAATTTTGTGTGATTTTTAGCTATTTTTAGGCATTTTTGGTTGCGTTCACATTGGTTCTCGCGGTTCTCGCAATAAGAGGTGGTTCCTAACGGATCTTTGTCCTATATATATATATATATATATATATATATATTTTAAAGGAAAAGTTCATTAACAACAGGCACAGCCCGAAACAAGACGGCCAACACAACTATACAAATTTACACCAAGCGTTCCATGTTACATCTTTAAACTTAGATCTATTTTTAAACCAAAGAAACCCAATGGATTTAATCACACTAACCACTTCCTCCACTTTCCGAGCTTTGTTCGAGAAAACAAGATCATTCCTAGCCATTTTATATTAGGAAGATTAAATAAAAGGCTTTAAGAGGCACCCATGGTTTGATGATCGTCAGTTAAGTAACTTTTGTAAACTATGTGTGATGTGTAATGTAGATCATTTTATGAATTTCCTAAGATTAAATTATTTATTTATAGAGTAGTTGAAATTATTTCAATCTTTACATAAAAAACAAAGTATCCCTTGCAACTTTAACAATGTGACTTTACATGAAGAATTAGCACTTGAAGTAGGAGCAACATTGGAAGTATTTGCAAATTTACAAGATTTAACCTTATGTAAATTTACAAGATTTAACCTTATGTTTGTTTGGAACAGGGAAAAAGGTATCCTAATTTACTTTTCCCTATCCACATTGCAAACATTAAAATGGCCAAACATGGTAGTGACTCTGGTGTCTATGATGCTCATGGAAGGTATGTAATAACTTGTTGTTCATGGCAGAAAATAAATCGGGCTAATTTCAGCTCAAGCCTTTCTACACTTGATTTTGACTCATTTATTATTTATTATTATATTATATAATATGTGAATTGTGTAAGTTTTTATGTATAGTATAATATCAATTATTTAGTTGCTTTTATCCTGATTTTATTTATGATAAATATAATTATGTATATACATAATTAATATATTGGATAAAAATATATAAATAATATTCTTATTTAGGCTCGCGAGCCTATTTATATCTAAACTACTTTAATCAAACTAACAACATATACATTTCAAATTTTATTTTAGGTTTGTTCCTTCCAAGTTTGAGGAGATATTTCACAAATATGCGCGGACAAATTCAGAGGCCTTGACAGCAGACGAACTAGATGAGTTTCTCAAAGGAAACCGAGAACCCAAAGATTACGGAGGATGGTAGGGACACATTTATTTTTAATCATTCAATTGTTTTTATAATTATTTGAATATAAATAGAAAGTGGTAAACCGGATATCATGTGTAGGATTGGAGGACTCTCAGAATGGAAGATATTGTATTATCTTGCTAAGGACAAAACAGGGTTATTGAAAAAGGATACCATTAAAGCGGTTTATGATGGAAGCTTGTTTGAAAAAATGGCAGCCGAAACGACGAAGAAGAAACATAAATAAACTCTAGCACTAACATATGTTGAAGATGGTACATTAGACTTCACCAAATTCCTTAAATACCATGGTTGTGTGATTTCATTAATGGGTTTAAGTATTTGTTCACCGTTTGTCCGGAAGCTTCCATATCGATCCAGGCGTGACAAAAACTCAACCGCTATAAATGTTCTAAGTGACAACTTGTATTTTTAAGAGGTGGGATCAGGAGGGGTGTTCCTTATTTTCCCGTATACGCCTCTAAAATACTTTTACATCTTGGTTGTTTCCTATAAAAATGTTTAATTATAAAAGTATATTTATAAAAGTATGTAAAAAAGTTTATGGAAATAAAATTTACCAACAATCTCATATTCCGATACGTCGAGCCATGCTTGTGCCAACGCAAATTTTTCTTTAGGCGTCCACAATTCGACCTTCTTAGGAGCACGTGTTTCGGTCTCACCCTTCTTACGATGCCTTCTCGATCGTCCACCTTGTGAGGAAGTGGGTTCGGCTTGGGTTTAGGGTGCGGATTCAGTTTCGGGTGTGTTTTGGGTTTGGGGTATGTTTTGGGTTTGGGGAAAAAATGGAGGTTGGAAATAATATCCGTAAAAACCAGGAATCGGTGGAGTAGTCGGATGAGGAGAAGTTGGGGTGCTAGGTTGCATCGGATAATATCCAAGCTCACCCGTCCATGGGTCTCTTCGATAGCGGTCTTCTTGCTCGTTGTTGGGATTGTTTGGTGCACTTTGCCAAAACGGATGGCATGGATCCCACATGTTTTGGTTGTTGGGAAATATTGTGTGATTATTTAAAAAAAGTGTAGAGATTTTGTATAAAGAGCGAGGTAGAAGGGATGAAAATTATGGAAAAAAGTTGGGTATTTATAGGTGAAATTTATAAAGTTTAAAATTATTTTTTTTATTTGAATGTTACCGTTACAACGGTAACTTTGAGCAAACCCTCCATCGATCAAAGCAATTCCCCCTTGTTAACGTGCTGGCGAGCTTATGATGGCGCCCCCTTTCCCTGTCGTGGTGTGGCCAACGGCACCCGCGGGGCGCTATGGACGATGAGGTGGCGGGGTGGCGTTAAGCCACACCCACCGGTCTTATTGATAAAAAAATATAACTTAGCGGTTACTTGCTTTAATCATCAAAGCTTAAACTAACATGCATTAGTTTTGTAGACTGTGTGTAACGGAGTTGCGCCGATGGGGCGTGAATGCTCCGAGTAAGCACCAGGTGCCAACACTTTTCAGAATTTAGGGCTTGGAGTGAAGCCTATGGGGCGTTACAAGGGTGCGGAGTGATAGTGCGTTACTCCAGTAACTCTTGAAGCGGCTAAGGAGAAAGGTGCGAAGGTGAGTTAGCGGATTTAATCCGCATGGCTCCAACGTGCGTGGTGGTAACGCCTTGGGCGTTTCTCCGCTGCACAAAGTCTTAATATTGTTGATTATATACACCTAAAATTAAGCTAAAAACTTGATGTGTAATAAGTAGTTCAAATAAATAAACTAAAATAAACCTAAATTTAGACTCAAGTAATAATAATCTAGACTCTCTAACTTGACTAAACTACTCACCGGCAAGTGAACCGGTCGACTCTAGCAAAGAAAAGCAACCCACAAGGACTCTAATTAATCACGTTAAAGACTTTATTTAGACTTGACACTAACACGACTTAACTATTGTTGTGTTTTAAGAGGGGGGTTTTACTAAAATCCTAAAATTGAAGTTGAAATAAAACTAGACTATGACACGAACAAGAACTAAGGTTTAATTCAAATGAGATGAACGACTACCTAGGCTTGAATCCAGTTTAACTAGGAATGGATTTCTAATGGTACTATTGTGGTATGGAATCGGGATCGTGAAGTACTAAACCCTAAGGTATTTCAATCTAAGACTTCCCGACCCTTCTCAGGAAAAAACCTAGGAAACCCTACAAGGCTGTTATGAACACCGATTGTTAGACTTCCTCTCAGTCCTCTAACGACTCTAAAAATGCCCTAATACGACTATCTACCTCTCAGGGCGACAGTCTATGGCAATCCTAGATTCTAACTTAGTTTAGTAGACACAGATGCAATTAGGGAACTAAGATCGACTTCTCTCAAAACCTATCTTAGCTATATATTACACCGATACCTACTAACTAACTCGAGCCTCTCAGCGACAAGTTAAGTAGAATACTTAATTCTAATTGAATTTTAGTTACTGTTTCTAAGGCTATCGGCCCGTTTACCCAAAGATCACCCGAACTGCAAAGATGCGAATAATTGAATTTTAGTTACTATTTCTAAGGCATGGCAGAAAATAAATCGAGCTAATTTGAGCTCAAGCCTTTCTACACTTGATTTTGACTCATTTACTATTTATTATTATATAATATATATGTGAATTGTGTAAGTTTTTATGTATAGTATAATATCTATTATTTAGTTGTTTTTATCCTGATTTTATTTATAATAAACATTATTATGTATATACATAATTAATATATTGGATAAAAATATATAAATAATATTCTTATTTAGGCTCGCGAGCCTATTTATATCTAAACTACTTTAATCAAACTAACAACATATACATTTCAAATTTTATTTTAGGTTTGTTCCTTCCAAGTTTGAGGAGATATTTCACAAATATGCGCGGACAAATTCAGAGGCCTTGACAGCAGACGAACTAGATGAGTTTCTCAAAGGAAACCGAGAACCCAAAGATTACGGAGGATGGTAGGGACACATTTATTTTTAATCATTCAATTGTTTTTATAATTATTTGAATATAAATAGAAAGTGGTAAACGGATATCATGTGTAGGATTGGAGGACTCTCAGAATGGAAGATATTGTATTATCTTGCTAAGGACAAAACAGGGTTATTGAAAAAGGATACCATTAAAGCGGTTTATGATGGAAGCTTGTTTGAAAAAATGGCAGCCGAAACGACGAAGAAGAAACATAAATAAACTCTAGCACTAACATATGTTGAAGATGGTACATTAGACTTCACCAAATTCCTTAAATACCATGGTTGTGTGATTTCATTAATGGGTTTAAGTATTTGTTCACCGTTTGTCCGGAAGCTTCCATATCAATCCAGGCGTGACAAAAACTCAACCGCTATAAATGTTCTAAGTGACAACTTGTATTTCTAAGAGGTGGGATAAGGAGGGGTGTTCCTTATTTTCCCCTATACGCCTCCAAAATACTTTTACATCTTGGTCGTTTCCTATAAAAATGTTTAATTATAAAAGTATATTTATAAAAGTATGTAAAAAAAAGTTTATGGAAATAAAATTTACCAACAATCTCATCTTCCGATACGTCGAGCCATGCTTGTGCCAACGCAAATTTTTCCTTAGGCGTCCACAATTCGACCTTCTTAGGAGCACGTGTTTCAGTCTCACCCTTCTTACAATGCCTTCTCGATCGTCCACCTTGTGAGGAAGTGGGTTCGGCTTGGGTTTAGGGTGCGGAATCGGTTTCGGGTGTGTTTTGGGTTTGGGGTATGTGTTGGGGGAAAATGGAGGTTGGGAATAATATTCGTAAAAACCAGGAATCGGTAGAGTAGCCGGATGAGGAGAAGTTGGGGTGCTAGGTGGCATCGGATAATATCCAAGCTCACGAGTCCACGGGTCTCTTCGATAGCGGTCTTCTTGCTCGTTGTTGGGATTGTTTGGCGCACTTTGCCAAAACGGATGGCTTGGATCCCACACGTTTTGGTTGTTGGGAAATATTGTGTGATTATTTAAAAAAAAGTGTAGAGATTTTGTAGACAATCGTGAGGTAGAAAGGATGAAAATTATGGAAAAAAGTTGGGTATTTATAGGTGAAATTTATAAAGTTTAAAATTAATTTTTTTTTATTTGAATGTTACCGTTACAACGGTAACTTTGAGCAAACCCTCCATCGATCAAAGCAATTCCCCCTCGTTAACGTGCTGGCGAGCTTATGATGGCGCCCCCTTCGCTGTCGCGGTGTGGTCGATGGCGCCCGCGGGGTGCTATGGACGATGAGGTGGCGGGGTGGCGTTAAGCCACACCCACCGGCCTTATTGATAAAAAAAATATAAGTTAGCGGTTACTTGCTTTAATCATCAAAGTTTAAGCTAACATGCATTAGTTTTGTAGACTGTGTGTAACGGAGTTGCGCCGATGGGGCGTGAATGCTCCGAGTAAGCACTAGGTGCCAACACTTTTCAGAATTTAGGGCATGGAGTGAAGCCTATGGGGCGTTACAAGGGTGCAGAGTGATGGTGCGTTAGTCCAGTAACGCTTGAAGCGGCTAAGGAGAGAGGTGCGAAGGTGAGTTGGCGGATTTGATCCGCAAGGCTCTGACGTGCGTAGTGGTAACGCCTTGGGCGTTTCTCCGCTACACAGAGTCTTAATATTGTTGATTATATACACCTAAAATTAAGTCATATTCCAAAGGTTTATATCATATATTAATTGGCTTAAAAATAAGCATAAAGTTTTAATCTTGATGTAAACAAGATAAAAAATAAACATGTTTATTAATGCAGTTTTCATTATAAGTAAATGGTCTTTGTGGTTTTGTAAATAACACCTATAGTCTTCAACTTTTGAAAATTACACCTGTGATCCCTGTGGTTTGACAGTTTGTTACTCGGATAGTCCTTAGAGTGGATGGCGGTTAGTTTTCTCCGGTAAGTCCATTTGAAATTACAAAATTACCCTTGCTTTTACTAAAATATAAGAAAAAATATTCACACACAACATATATATAGCTACATAAACACACACACACACAGACACACACTTTCTCTATCTCTCTAAAACACACACACACGGACTATCTCTACTCTCTCAGGCAAACCCCCACCACCACCACCACCTGCCGCCACCAGCACCACCACCTACCCCCACGCCACCACCTGCCACCCCCATCCCCACCCTCATCTTCTCTGAAAAAAGACATCCCTACCGGCTCATTTCCGTCGCCGGTCGGTAGCTAGTTTCAAACGGCTCCAGTGACCCAATCTAGGGTTTCGACCAAGAGACTTAGGGTTCAGACAGTAGTTGTGATGAAAAACTGGGCAGCGACATCAACAGAAACAAATTAAAGCAAAAGGTAGGGTTCCAACAAAGATTCGGTAAGTTTTTCCCCCTGCATGTTCTTTTTAGGTTAGATCGACATTTAATGATGTCTGATTGGTTAATTTTCGTTGGACCGGCGAATAGACGACTTCTGGTTAAATTCCGGTGAACTCCGGTGAGAATATTTAGAGGCAATGGCCCCCCTATCGCGTTGTTCATGTTGTAACTTTCAGAAGCAGATTCCGACCAGATCGGTGACGGACAGGTATGGGCGGTTGTCGAAGACGAAGATGGTGGGTTAGATCTTGCTGGGTCCTTAGTTGGTTTCAAATCTCGTCGCCGGAGGTGGTTGGTAAACGGTGGTAGTGATGGCAGCCGTAGGTGATAGGGATTAGAGAGGTGAGAAGAAGCTGTTTGTTTTGTGTGTATAAATAATAACTAAATTCTTAGTAAGGGTAATTTAGTCTTTTTACATCAACTTAACTGAGAAAACTAACGTCCATCAACTCCAGGGACTATTCGAGTAACAAATTGTCAAACCACAGAGACCACGGGTATAATTTCTAAAAGTTGGGGACTATAGGTGTTATTTTACAAAACCATAGGGACTATCCGTGCATTTTACTCTTTCATTATTGTAGCATTTTTAATGTAGTTTTAATCATATTTTTTAGTGATTTTTAATGTAGTTTTAGTCATTTTAAGCACTTTTTAACGTAGATTTGATCACAATTTTCATATTTTAGCAACTTTTTTGCAGTAGAAGTTTCTAATGAAATTAGAGATGATGGAGAATATATTTTTTATGTTGAGTGTGAATCCACTTGAGCAAGTGGACATCAGAAAATCCTTTCTGATCAAAACAGGATAAGAAGATAAAGGGCTGGGATGATCCGATCTTCTCTGAAACCCATTTTTTGCGGATCTTGTTTTTGCTTTCCTTCTTTCATCTGATCTCTATATAAGAGATTGTTTTGTATCTGTAATACTTGTACCAAGCTTAATACAAATACTCCTAGTTACCGAGAGTGGACGTAGGTCAGAACCGGACCGAACCACTATAAATCTTTGTATTATTAATTTGGTGTGTGTGTGAGTTCTGTGTTGTGATTGTGTTCGTGTTTGACCCGTTCGATCCCCAACAACTGGTATCAGAACACAGGCTCTTGTTGTTGAAAACGAACACAGAGGTGTAGAAGGAGGAAGAAGATACTGACCTTTAAAATCAGAACTAGGGTTCTGATCAGAAAAGCTCGTCAGCCTCCGCCTCTCGTCAGCCCGCCGCCGCTGCCGCTCTCTTCATCGTGAAGCTAGGGTTTCCGATTGAAGACCAGAAACAACACACCAGCCGCCGCTTCCAGAACCGTCGCCACTCAGGTGAATCACCGCCGTGATTCCGAAGTCGCCTCCGCCAGAACCACCGTAGCCGTCGTGACTGTTTAGGGTTCCGACGAACCTGTCGCCTGCTCGTTCTCTTGGGAGATCGCATGAAGAAGAAGAAGAAGAACCAGAGGTCTTTTTTGTTCTGGTGGAATTGGGGAAGAAGAAGAAGAAGTATATTTTATTTTCTGGTGGAGAAATTGAGTTTCTCAATTTATCAGAAAGACCCCTCAACTTTTATTTCTGGTGAAGAAAATTGAATTTCTCAATTTTATCAAGAAAGGTCCCTCAACTTTGAACAAGATCTCATTATCCATCAATACTTGTCCCTTGATATTAAAGCTTGAAACAGATAAGTTATTTGTTTCTGATTATTGCTTTCGCTCGTATAAATTACCACTTAGCAGTACAAACCCGTTTGGTTAGTAGTAATTTGGTAATTTTTTTAATGGCAAAAGATAGTAAAATCAAGATTGATAAGTTCGATGGAAGTGATTATTGATTTTGCAAA
The DNA here is from genome assembly GCA_030545235.1 of Helianthus tuberosus. NCBI lineage: Eukaryota > Viridiplantae > Streptophyta > Magnoliopsida > Asterales > Asteraceae > Helianthus > Helianthus tuberosus. The sequence continues at coordinate 25,265 of JARYGA010059183.1, forward strand.
ATGCAAATTGAAGATTTGTTGTATCAGAAAATTTTGCATTTGCATATGTCGGTTGAACAACCTGATGACATGTATGATGAAAAATGGAAGTTGTTGGATAGACAAGCTTTGGGTGTTGTTAGGCTTTCTTTGGCAAGGAGTGTTGCTTACAACATTGTCAATGAAACAACCACATATGGTGTATTGAAAGCTTTGTCCAACATGTATGAAAAACCATCCGCTTCAAACAAAGTATTCCTCATCCGACAATTGGTTAACACCAAGATGAAGGAAGGCATGTCGGTTACCGCTCACATAAATGAGTTTAACTCGATTATCTCTCGTTTAGCCTCAGTTGAAATAAATTTTGAAGATGAAGTACAAGCACTACTTATTTAATCATCGTTTCCCGACAGTTGGTCAGGCATAGTCACAGCTGTTAGTAGTGCATCCGGCACTACCAAACTCACTTTCGATAGTATTCGTGACTTGATAGTAAACGAAGATATCAGACGGAGAAGCAATGGTGAGACTTCTAATTCTAGTTCTTTATTGCATACAAAAAGTAGAGGAAGAAGAAACGAAAGAGGACATAGTCGAGGCAGGTCCAAGTCCAGAAGAAGGGGACAGTCAAAAACAGAAAAGACGTTGAATGTTGGAATTGCAAAGAAAAAGGTCACTATAGAAGCCAATGTACAAAACCCGCTTCAAAGAAAGAAGTAAACAGTGTATCCTCGGAAGAATTAGGTGATGTTCTCATCTGTTCTGTTGAAGATTCAGTTGAATCTTGGATTATGGATTCGGGTGCTTCTTTCCATGCTATCTCATGCCCAGATATGGTCAAGAATCTACGAACAGGTAACTTTGGTAAAGTTCGTTTAGCCGATGATCAAATGCTTGATATCACAGGTATTGGAGATGTAGACTTGAAGACCTCATTAGGAACTATATGGAAATTGAAATGTCAGGGTTATTCCTAATTTGAGGAGAAAGTTGATTTCAGTTGGTAAACTGCATGATGAAGGGTTTAATGTTCACTTTGGGGATGGAAAATGGAAAGCGATCAAAGGCAATTTAGTAATTGCCAAAGGAAAGAAGCAAGGTACTCTATACATGGCAGAAGTTTCTGCTGAAGGTGTTCATGCAATGACCACCGGTCCGAGTCCATCAAATTTATGGCACAACCGACTCGGACACATGAGCGAAAAGGGATTGAAGATGTTGGCTCAGAAAGGTAAATTTCCAGACTTGAAGAAAGTGGAAACTGAATTCTGTGAACCTTGTGTTCTTAGAAAACAAAAGAGGGTTACTTTTGTG
>JARYGA010059184.1:0-22711 GCA_030545235.1 Helianthus tuberosus
ACCTGACAGATGCAATATGCTTATTAATTAATTATACCCAATATGGGATTCCCAATAAGGGAATAAGTGGTGTGTCGGTTAATCTTGAACTGGCATAGAACCGGGCCCCGTATGTAAAGCAAGTTATGTAAAACTGATAACATGAGACATAGTTTGTCCCAAGTATAAAAGATTAATTTTGCCTTGTGCATTTTAATCAAGTGTCAAAATATTTTTGTGCCTTGTGCACCTAAACCAATTTTCATAAACATTTTCAAATGAGTCGGTTGAGTGTATTTACCAGTGAAAACTGACGTATTTTCCAAAGTCTAAGTGACAGGTACAAGTACGTAATAGGCTGGAAGCTGCTCAGGACTTGTTAGTTGAGGACTTTGCAACTCCTTCACATAAGCCATTAGTCTGATAACTTCTTTTGTTGTTTTGATCCGCCTGTGGATTATTACAAGCTTGTCTGTACGGAATACTTTTATATTATTTCAAGACTTCCGCTGTGCATTTAAATTGTGTTGTTTGACTATGATGATATCAACTACGTCACGATACTCCCCACCGGGCCCACCGGTAATACGTGGAAATATCGGGGTGTGACAATTTTGAAAACAGAGAAGTATCTCTACCTTTCAGGTCGTTTGATCGAACGGTTGTTCGATCGGATAGCGATCCGTTCAGCAAGGCATTTCTCAGAGAAAAAGTTCACAGCAGGATGGTCATTCGATCGGATGGTCTTCCGATTGGATGGCAATCCGTTAGAAACTGATGATGTTTTAAAATTGTGAAAATGTTTAAGTGTTGAAACCATAAGTCAATCTGATCGGATTGTCGTTCGATCGGATGGCAATCCGATCGGATTGTCGTTCGATCGGATGGCAATCCGTCCAACAATCTGATCGTTTTGAAAACTTGAATATTTTGCTAAGTTTGAAAAGTTTGAGATTTGATCGAGACGGTATGGCAACGTGTTTAAACAACAGAAACCCCGCCAAGTCCAAGTTATCCGATCGAAGTGGGAATCACCCCAGCTTGATCAGTTAACGGTTTGTGACGGTTGTTCATGTTTAACCCGAAATCAGTTGTCTCCTTGACAGGAATCAGATCTCAGACCGACACTTTACTAGAAAACGAGTAGAAGGCCTGAATGAGTTCCGATTCTTTCGGTTTTGAGTGCATTGAGTGTAAAAGAGTTGAAAGAAAGTTGTGAAACCATCTTTCAATCCTTTTAACCTCGAAAACGTTTAGATACAGGTGAAATTAGTGTCAAAACATGTTGAAATCCTTTAGATCTGAGTTGTTCTTTGTGGAATGAGGCCAAATCTTGAAGTTCATAAGAACCCCATGATGACATCATCCTAGAACATCTCAAATCAGGCGATTTCATGGTTAAAAGTTAAGATTCGAAGGTGAAAATGATGAAGAAGCGTGTGTAGATGATATATGTACAAGATTTGAGTTGAAAACTTACAAGAATCGTGAGAAATCGAGAGGAGAAAAAAGGGCTGGAGCGTGCTGGTCGGAGAGAGAGCTGTCACATCACTGTTGGTGATGTGACAGGGGATATTTATATGTTGCCAAAAGAGGAAAGGTGTGCACAAGTGTCGGATCGGATGGCCATCCGATCGGATGGTCATCCGTACGGATGACCATTCGATCGAATGGCTATTCGATCGAAGTGATCTGGCGAGTTGGTTTTCGTGTTTTCGTTTCGTGCATTGAGCGATGCGATGCGTTTAAGTGAGTGTCGATTAAGCGATGCGATAGATTAATAATAGTCACACAAATACTATATCTAACATACAGTCAACATAAATAATCTTGCGTTTAGCGTTCGCGATTAAATTGCGTTGAGATAGGGTTGCGATTTATCACCATAGACATAAAGAAAACATGCACAATTAACACATAAGTAGCATACACACGTAAAACAATATACAGAACCTGTAAATCAAGTTGCGAATGCGATTGCGATGCGATTAGCGATAAAGAGATAAATAGATTAGCGATTAACATGCGATTAAACCTCGATTATTATAGATGCTCCACATAATACAACTAAAACAAACAAATAATAGAATTCGATTACAAGTCAAGAAGCACAATCAGTAGTTAAGCAAGGAGTGACATATCGTAATTAGCAATCTTTTCTTCCTTTGACTTTGACTTGTACTTTGACTTTCAAAAACACGGGGTGTTACAATTCTAGGGTTTATAAGACTTTTATGATGAAGATGATGAGATTGGACTTTGCTCATGAACAGGGGCGGACCCACATAGAGTGGGTCGGGGTCCATGGACCCGAATGTTTTATAAAAAATTAGTAGATCCGATATATTAAATTTTCGAGGGACCCCAAAAACTTAATTAGGTGGACACCATAACATAAAAGTGAAGCTGTTGTAGTGACAAATGCCCTTGTTTCCTAACAAGAAGTCACAGATTAATGGTTTCCTACTTTCCTTACATCCTAAACAAACAGAACACACAGGTAAACCCATTTTTTTAGTTTTATAACTTTTGTTAGTTGTCTAGTTGTTTAAAATATTTATTACTATGCATATAAAGTTTGGAAATTATCATAACATGTAAATCTTTATATCATTGTAATGCTATGATTCTATTAATTTGAATTTAGAATTTTTGACTTAGTTTCTTAAACCTGAATTCTAGGGTTAATGATGCAAGGATCGGAAACTTGTATGTTATGAATTTTGAACTATAAAAATTTGCAATGTTTTCTTTTTCGTTTGGAATGAAATCGTATTTTTATTGTGTGTTTTCTAATGAGTAATGATTAAATATTTTTTTGCTATGTCCTCGCTTCGAACCGACCCGACCCGAACGACGATCGACCCGAAAATTTTAACGCTTGGTTGTTAAAACCATGAACACCAAAAAATTTGGACCCCATTAGAAAAAGATATTGGGTCCGCCACTGCTCATGAAGACCTATATTCTTGATGATGATAGAAATTAGATTTAGGTTTATGTTTCAAATCTTGTTCAGATGACAAGAATTAGATTTAGGTTTTGTGTTTTGTTTATTTTTTAAATTTTAATATGATGAGATTACTAAAATACTCCTTGACTTAAGGGTCAAACTAACGGATTATTAATGGAGGGACTCAACATGTAGAGCTTTTTGAATGATGGGGACTCAGGCATCGAATTTTCATTTTAGGGACTCAAGTAGACTCCGCCTCTAAAACACACCGACACAAATTACATTTACTCTATTTATTATTATTATTATTAGTAGTAGTACTGTTATTATTGCTTTTATTATCTATTATTATTAGTAGTAGTACTGTTATTATTGCTTTTATTATCTATTATTATTTTCTTGCATTCTTATTTTTCATATGCAAACGATGAGCTGTTGATATCCTTTTGTGAATGTCATCGGTGTATATTTTTGTCGTACAAAATTTCCATGCCGGACAACTCCAACTTGTTGAACACAAGTTTTACCTTTACTTTTTATTTTAATTTTTTTTTTTTTTGATATTATAAGTAAACACGTTTAAGTTTATTACTATGGAAACTAATTAAAAAAATCAGGTATTAGAATATAGAAATTACCAAACAACCACGACGAAGGTATATCGTGTAATCAATTATGGTTGGTAACCTAGAAGTTGAAGGGGTGTGGTCTCTAATCTTGCGCCGAGTTGCACAATACTGATAATGGGTCACGCGCAAGAAACCATACTCAAATCAAATGTATTTAATACTTAGGCCATTTTCAGGAAAGATGGCGCAAGCCTCAAGCTGCCAGTAAGGCATAGCTCAAATAGTACAATTAGTCCGAACGTCAGAGGCTCAGAGCATGTGGTCAATAGGTGCACGGCAGGCTGTGTTCAACAGTGCCTCACGATGAACAATCATGCAGGAGACAAGAAGTACACAAGGACACTGACGTGTCACCAATCACAGCGCGCCGACCACTGTTCCACTATCTCCATCTAAACGTTGATGACAAACTCGACAAGAAGGGCAACTATCAGGCCACGTGGATCCATTCAGCGTGCGCCAACTTCCCTTTCGCCTACAAACACTAACGATCGTGTTTAATGTGACAAACATGATATTCCTTGTTGTCGACGTCAGGCCCCAGGCCCACAGCTCATCTCCTTCGACACTCTCTTCGGCTATAAATAGAGAACTTCACCTCCAGGTTTAAGAATCGCTCTCTTGCTCCCTCACTTAATACACACACTTATTATCCTCAAAACAAGTTCTTATCTCACGCCGGAGGGTGGTTACAAGGAGAACCCCCCCCCCCCCCAATCATCTTCCTTGTAACGAGCTTCAAAGTGTTGTATTGTTTTGCAGGATCTCATAAGCAATCAAACGAGTAAGAAAGAAGATTAACATTTATTTGACGAGACAAATCCCACAAATTAACCTGGAATATATACCTGTAATCAATTATGGTTGGTAAGCTAAAAATCATGTTATCTTCTTCAAAATAACAATTTGACCATCATTTTCATGAGAACCAAATTCTTAGATCCAAAGTAATCATGTTATAAACTTTCGTCTCATAAGTCATAACCAACGTTATTTATTATCTAATAAAGGTTTACTTTATAATATATATATATATATATATATATATATATATATATATTTAAAGGGAGGGGCTCATGCGAGAACCACCCTTATTGTGAGAACCTTGAGAACCAATGTGAACACAACCTAAAATAGCTAAAAAAAACCTAAAAAAAACTAACCCCCACCCCCCAAAAACCTAAACCCCCCCACCCCCCCCCCCCCCCAAAAAAAACCTAAACCCCCCTCCCCCACCCCCCAAAAACCTAAGCCCCCCCCCCCCCAAGCTAAAATGCTAAAAACTAAACCCCCAAAAAACCTAAAAAATATATAAAAAAAATCTAAATTTTTTTTTTTTGATTTTTTAATATTTTTTAGGTTAAAATCGCTACTTTTCGAAGCAAAAATTTTTTTTTTTTTTTTTAAAATTTAACTTTTTTTTTTGGCTTCGAAAAGTAGCGATTTTAACCTAAAAAATATTAAAAAAATCAAAAAAAAAAATTTGTGTGATTTTTAGCTATTTTTAGGCATTTTTTGTTGTGTTCACATTGGTTCTCGCGGTTCTCACAATAAGAGGTGGTTCTCGCATGATCTTCTCCCTATATTTAAATACCTGTAAATTAAAGAACAATTTATCTAGTTTATAAAAACAAAGATAATTTAGAAATATGAACTTATTTAGTATTTCAATAACACTCCCTAAATATAAAAGGTACACCAAATAACTCTATAATATTAGAGTAAATTACAAGTTTTGTCCTTTATGTTTGTCCCAAATTGCAGGCGCTGTCCTTTGTCTTTAAAATTGATGAGTTTTGTCCTTAATGTTTGCAAATCTTGCACGTTATGTCCTTTAGGCCAAACCCAGTTAGATTTTTTGGTTAAATCTGATCACCCAGGGGTATTTTAGTCTTTTTACCCTGTTTACTTAGTATTATTAAAAAATAAAACAAAATGATTTAAAAAAGTATTATTATTATTATTATTATTATTATTATTATTATTATTATCATCTTTAACAAGTGACCATAACTCGTTAGTGTTTTGGTCAAAAATTACCGAAGCAATTAAGTGATCATATTAGTAAAGTGAGGTAGTGTGCTAGAAAGTGTATTTAAAAATGTACTTGTTGAGTTAATTAGGAAATCAGTATTCAGGATACGGCTCAGGATATCGAGCTGTATCTATGATCAAACAATGAGCAAAAGTAAAGTAAACGACACGAGATGTACGAGGAAAGCCCTTGATCAATCTAGATCGCCGGCATAAAACCTCGGGAGCTGACAATCGCAGCTGCCTTGTTCTTCTATTGCTTCAAATATCAGGATACAGTGCAGGATGTGGTACGGATCGACTAAGTGTTACAATGAAATTTGAATACAAGTGTGGTGTTCGCAATGAGCTAGAAAGTGAAAGTGTTCGAGAGTGTAAGTGGAGATTGTGTGACTTAAACTGATCCGCCCCTATCTATTTATAGTAAAGATAAGCTAACAAACTATCCTAAACTTCCGGGATCCACCGAATATTCCTTAATCGAACGTTGTAGACCTGGTCTTTCGGGTTCAACGTCTCTCCTTCAACAAACTCGTCCGAGTCTTGAGGAGAAGAAGTCCTCTTGACCGTTAGCAAGTCTCAGCCTTTAACCTGCACGTGGTTAATTCAATAAACCTCAGGATATCGTCCAAGATGTTAGCAATATCCTCTTCCAGCATCCTGGTCACAAATAAACAAACAAAGGCAGGATATTGGTCAGGATACGTATGTTAAGAAAATGACCCCTAACAATTGTCCCCAAATATATCGGTTGGTATACCAATCCAACGGATATATTTCAAAAATTTTATCCCATAACTCAAGGCATTTAAAACGAAGCGACGGTCAAGATCACATCGTAACTTCCAACGCGTTTTTTACTCAATGGAGATCCACGCTGCCCCTATATCTTCTCTTTTCTTGTTTGAAAAGCAGATATCTTCAACAGAACCTTCAGGTAATTCTCCATTTCTGATTTTCTTCTTGTCAATTTACTTCGCCTTACTTGCAATGGACGCCGAGACCTTCACCCAGCAGAATCTTCTTAAAAATCCCGAAAAGGAGATCTGCGCTTTTGACAACGCAGACATTGCAGCTTTAAGAGCCTCCGGCGCTTTCCCTGACAGCACGGTCTTTAGACCATTCGATCGGTCAATCCGATCGGATGTTTCTTCCACCGAATGGGTCTGTTTTCCAGCATATCCTTTTTCATTAGGTCTTCGATACCCTTTTCCTGAGTTCATGATGCAATTCTTTCGAATTACCGGCATCTCTTTTGCTCATACCATGCCCATGGTTTGGAGAGTACTGATTGTACTCAACCAAATCAAAAGCCTCCATTGCTCCGACCTCTGCATCGAGGATTTACCTATTGCTTATCGCCTCCGATCCCATGGCTCTAGCCGGTTCTTGCTCTTCTCGACCTCCAGCAAACCCCTGATTCTCAAAGCCACCAAAAACGAAGACGGATGGCAACGCAAATTCTTCTTTGTCAAACGAGATTCCATTGCTGAGGGTGCCAACCTTCCGGTGGAGTGGTTAACCACCGGTAGGATCATAAATATCCTCATAGACCATTTGATTGTTATTTTCTATTAATACTCTTCTTTTTGATCTTTATGCAGTGAACTTCAAGGAAGTTGCTCCCCCTACCGCTGAGTCAGAAGAGAGAATCAATACTGTTTACCGGTTACCTGCATTAGACAGGACTTTCACCACACACGTCCCGAGTTCCAGTCAATACTCATCATCCGAGATGTCTGGTAAGAATTTCTTTCAAAATAATTAGTCATAACAGCATAAGGATAAGATAAAGAGTAAAACTTGTCCCTTTATGCAGCACCAGCTAAGATCCCTGAAGTCTTTGATCTTGACGAATTGGACAGCTATTCTGACCAGATCCAGGTTAAGAAAGAACCTAGCCCCAAGACCACAGCTACATCCAAACCCAGCAGCTCCAAAGCCATCATCATTCCTAAACCTTCACCGGCTACCAAGCCCCGGAGTTCAAGTTCCCGCAAAAGGAAAGAACCCGATTCCCCTATCATTTCTGACACCTTTCCTTATAAGAAGCACGGGTTCATTGAAGCCAGCGGGTTTATGACTTCTTTTCTTAACCAGGTTAGTATCCTCATATCATATCCTGCAATTTAGATTATTTTCAAAGATTTAACAATATTAATCCCTGTCCTCTTACCTTTGTAGGGTCTTGAGCGTTTGGTTCATTTATATCAAGAATCCTGCAAGCTTAACAAAACACTTGAATCTAAGCTAAAGGAAGCAGAAATCACAATCTCCGACCAAGGCATGATTGCGGCCGCCAAATCTCGTCATTACGAGGAGAAATACAAAGCTATGACCCAAGAACACCAAGTTGCTCTCAACAAAGCTACTCTTCAAGCCCAGGCCGATCTGGAAGCCGCCCATGTGCAATACGAACGGGATATGGTCAGCTACCGGGAAAGCCTCAAAAGTTCCGTCGTCATTTCACTCCTCCAGGCCAGGTTGAAGATGGCTCATGAAGCCAAAACATTAGGTTTCGAATGCCCTTCATGGGATGTTGGTGCTTGGGAGACCAAGCTGAAGAACCTCGGCGGCACCTCTTCCAAATCAACTGTCGAAGAACCTTCCAAAGCGGTTGAAAAAGCAACCGACGCTGAGAAGGATGCTGAGGCGGATCCCAAGACGGATGTTGCTGAAACCACTATGGACCAAGAAGGCACTACCCCTAGAGCTTATTTCCTTTAAATCATTCGAACAATTTTATGTTTTTATGAACAATTTATATTTCTGTATCGAAACAACTTGATAGCCGAAGGTGGATGGATCCTGGGTTTCAGGATGAAACCTTCGGTTATCAACCAGTATTGATTGCTTAAGAATAATTTCATCTTTTTATTTTTCTAAGTGTAAATCTTAGCTTTGCAAAAAATTTCATACTGTTATCTTATAAAATATCCTGATCAGTATGCTCAGCGATATACTGTAAAAACCTTTTATTAGATAGAACTTCCAAACGTTCCTTCAACTTTGTAAAAATTTCTTTAGAAAGTGAAAAACAGTCTATCTTTTCAAAACCAAGTTTTGATAATATTTAAATGATCAGAGTTCCAAACTAATACTAGTTTCAAACACCCTAATCAAATATCCTGAAAAGGACTTTGAGAATATATCAGGATACTTAAAATAATGTTACTAAGAACTTAGACGACGTCTACAAAGGAAAGATCATACCAGAAATAGGGTATAAACCTATTACCAAACTTCAATCCCTTTGCAACTCTTCCAATGAAGATGTCCCCTGTGCAAGGTACTTAGTGCATTAGTTCCAAACCTCATCCTTTTAGCTTTACACCACCACCTTGGTGGGAATGTCCCCTGTGTACAATGTCTTCAAATACTTTAGAAATCTTCTGAATGTCAGTTTCCATAGGCAATTTTTTACGTCCCAAGGGTAAAACCCAAGGATGTACTGGAGATAAATCCCTTGTATCCTGGGGAAAATCCCAAATTTTCATGCGCTACAGGCGGGAGTGTATAAACTCCAAGACTTAGAAAGGTGAAAACCTTTAAACCTTAGAGAGTATGAAAATAGCCTTTCGTGAGAGAGGGTGATCAATCCTCATATACCTTTAGGATTCAGGATATAGCCAACAGTAACGAAATTGTCAGCCACTTTTACATGGACTGGTCCCGCCACCTTGAACTATCCCTGAATAACTTGCGCTCCAGGCGGGGTGTTTAAACCCAATTCGGAAGAAAGGTGAATACCTTTAAACCTGTGAAGGGATCAGTATCCCTTAAACGTGAGAGAGGGGCCAATCCTCTAATCTTTCGAGTTATCCTGAGTACATATCCTGGAGCTATATCCTGAAACATATCTTGCAAAACAATTGTAAACTAAGGTGGGTGTTAGCTTGGCTAACACCCCTCCGATGCTTAAGTCAGTATTGGGTTACAAAGAACAAATTAAACCAAACATATTTAAAAAAGGTAGAATTCATACCATCCTGAGTTAGAAATTAAATTCTAAACTCACTTGAAATAGAGCTTAAGGTGTATAGCATTCCAAGATCTCGGTAGCATATCCCCCTCCATATTCTTGAGTCTGTATGCTCCTTTCCCTGCTTCTGATTCAACTTCGTATGGTCCTTCCCATTTTGGAGCTAACTTGCCATCGGCAGGGTTAGTAGTATTCTGAAAAGCCTTTCTTAACACCCAATCTCCAATCTTAAATCTTCTAGTCCTAATATTCTTGTTATATGCCCTGGATATTCTCTGTTGATATGCTGCCATCCTTAGCCTTGCCGCATCTCTCTTCTCATCTATAGTGTCTAAATCCTGACTCAAGGCTTCAGGATTCTGCTCAGGATCACTTAAGATAGATCTTGCAGTAGGTATTGTCATTTCCGTTGGAATCATTGCTTCTGCTCCAAACACCAAGGAAAATGGGGTTTGGCCTGTTGCATTTTTTACCGTTGTCCTATCAGCCCATAAAACAAAGGGTAGTTCTTCTGCCCATCTTCCTTTTTTGGCTCCAAGCCTTTTCTTTAAGTTATTGACAATTATCTTGTTTGAGGATTCTGCTTGTCCATTTGCTTGAGGATGTACCGGAGTAGACGTAATTATTTTGATTCCCCAACTCTTGCAAAAGTCAGTAGTCCTCTTACTTATAAACTGAGAACCATTGTCACAGATTATCTCGGCTGGTACTCCGAATCTGGTCAGGATATTCCTCTTGATGAAGGATACTACTTCTTGGTCTCTAACCTGAACAAATGCTTCTGCTTCAACCCACTTAGAGAAATAATCCGTCATTGCTAGCATAAAGACTTTTCCTCCCGGAGCTTTTGGTAGCTTTCCCACTATATCCATACCCCACTTCATAAATGGCCAAGGGGAAACAATAGGATGTAATGGTTCAGCCGGCTGATGCAGTATGTTACTATGTCTTTGACATGCGTCACATCTTCGAACATATTCTGCGGCATCTTTTCTCATCGTTGGCCAATAATATCCTGTCCTTAATACTTTTGAGAATAACGACCTGCCCCCAGCATGGTTACCACAATCCCCTTCATGTATATCCTGAAGTACTTCTTTGGCTTCGGGTTCCTCCAAGCACCTCAAATACGGTCCTGCAAGAGATTTCTTGTACAAAATATTATTTATAATAGTGAATCGTGATACCTTCATCCTAAATGCCTTAGGATTTTCATTTCCAGGGATGTGTCCTTCTTTGAGATATCTCATGATTGGAGCCGTCCAGGATATAGGATCTTCTTCAGGATGCTCTGCTCCAGGATCCTGAATACCAGCCACTCCTTTATCCTGAGGATTCGTTGTAGGATATAAGACATGTAATATTGGTATTCGCGTCCCTTCAGGTATCCTGATCGATGATCCCAAATTTGCTAAGGCATCCGCTTCAGCATTATCCTCCCTTGGTACCTGTTCAAGTATAAAAACATCGAAATATCCTGCTAATTTTTTGAGAATATCGAGATATTCGATTAATTTCTCACCCTTAACTGCATAGGATCCATTAAAATGGTTAGTAATTAACAAAGAGTCAACATATACTTGCAAATTTTTGATACTCATGCTCTTAGCCAACTCTAATCCTGCAATTAAAGCCTCATACTCTGCTTCATTATTAGTAGCAGGAAATTCACACCTAATAGCCTGGGGTAATATGTCCCCCTGTGGCGATTTTAGTAGTATTCCTAATCCTACTCCTCTTACATTAGATGCACCGTCAGTATATAACGTCCAGGATCCTGAGGATTCTCCTAACTGTTGGACTTCTAGGTCTACCTCATCCTGAATGTCACTACTAAAGTCACCCACAAAGTCAGCTAAAGCCTGAGATTTTATGGCATTTCTAGGTTCATATACTAAATCATAAGCACTTAACTTTACTGACCACTTGGCCATCCTGCCTGACATCTCTGGTTTCCTAAGCACATTTTTGACAGGATAATTTGTCTTAACATGTATCCTATGTGTCTCGAAATAATGTCTAAGCTTCGTTGATGCCATGACTAATGCTAGTATTAACTTTTCTAAGTGAGAGTACCTAGTTTCAGCATCTAATAAACTTTTACTAACATAATAAACAGGATATTGCTGACCTTCATGGTCTTTTATAAGAACGGCACTTACAGCATTCCCTGATACAGCAAGGTATAGGGATAGTGGTTCACCATTTTCAGGCTTCATCAATAGAGGTGCGGTTGAGAGATATCGTTTCAAATCCTGCAGGGCTGCTTCATGCTTCTCCCCCCATTCGAATCTTTTGTTCTTCTTCAGGATATCACAAAAGTCTTTGCATTTCTCTGAGGATCTTGAGATAAACCTGTTTAAAGCTGCTACTCGACCTGTTTAAAGCTGCTACTCGGCCTGTCAATCTTTGTACGTCCTTCATATTTGAGGGTGATTTTATATCCAGGATAGCTTTGATCTGCTCTGGGCTTGCTTCTATCCCCCTTTTTGTCACCATATATCCAAGAAACTTTCCTGCCCCCACTCCGAAATGGCATTTAGCAGGATTCAGCTTCATGTTGTATTGATCCAGGATATCAAATGCTCCCTTGATATCCTAGAGGTGATCCTCAGCCTTTTTAGATTTCACCACCATATCATCGATATATACTTCCATGGTGTCCCCCAGTTTGTCTTTGAACATCATGTTTACCAATCTTTGGTATGTTGCTCCTGCATTTTTCAAACCAAAAGGCATAGCTGTATAACAATAAATACCTGTTGGAGTCATGAAGGCAGTATCCTCCTGGTCAGAAGGCTCCATTTGGATCTGTTGAAATCCTGAGGATGCGTCCATGAAGGTCAGCATTTCATGCCCGGCAGTGGCATCTACCATTGCATCAATGTGGGGAAGAGGAAATGGGTCTTTAGGACAAGCTTTGTTCAAGTCTGTGTAGTCTACACAAACTCTCCATTTCCCATTTTTCTTTTGTACTACAACCACGTTTGCTAGCCACCTTGGGAACTTAACCTCTCTGATCATTCTGGACTTTAATAATCTTTCAACTTCCTCCTGGATAATCGTGTCCCGCTCAGGAGCAAACTTCCTTCTTTTTTGCTGAACAGGCTTGAATGATTTATCAATTCCAAGTTTGTGAGTGATGATGTCTTTGGATATGCCTGTCATATCCTCATGCTTCCATGCAAACGTTGACATCCTGCATTTCAAAAAGTTAATTAATTGTTCTTCAATATCCAGAGGGATATTGGTTCCCACGAGAACCGAAATATCGGGATTGTCCTGGTCTAGGATAATTTTCTTCACATCCTGCTCTGGATCCTCCACGATATCCTGAGCCCGTGTCTTTAATTGCTATGCTGCACTAGGTTTGGTTGAGGATTTCATCGAGGATGAGTAGCATTCTTTCGCCTCCTGCTGATCACTATCAACTTTGACAACTCCCCAAGGGGTAGGTATCTTGATGCATTGGTGATATGTTGATGGCACGGCCTTTATATCGTGAATCCACGGTCTTCCCAGTATGATGTTATAGCAGGATAGAGAATCCATCACACAGAAACGTTGTATCGAGTTGACTCCTTCAACGTATACTGGCAACTTTATCTCTCCCACTGTGTTTCTAGCCTCTCCACTGAACCCAACAAGCACGGTAGACTTTGAAGTGATATCCATTGGAGATACATTCATTCTCTTCAGAGTTTCTAGTTGGATTATGTTGACGGAGCTGCCATTATCAACCAGTATCCTGCGTACAAAATGGTTAGCCACATATAACGTTATTACCAGAGCATCATGGTGAGGATCCTGGACAGTATCCCTGTCATCTGCATCGAAAGTGATCACTTTGTCAGTTGTGAGGGTAGTCATCCTGATAGGTTTGTCTCCCCTTTCGGCCTTAGCTTCCTTTGCGTGTCTCTTTGCTGCCGAATACGAAGTCCCACAAATGTCGGATCCTCCCGAAATGAAGTTGATTATCTTGGCATCCGCAGGAGGTGATGCTGCTCGCTCAGGATCCTTTTCAGTATCCTGACCCTTATTCTTCTTTCTCCCTAAGAGATCTTTCAGATATCCCTTGCTTAAAAGATAGCTTATTTCTTTCCTTAGAGCAATGCAATCCTCAGTTACATGTCCGAAATCTTCGTGGAAAGCACACCATTTTGACTTATCTTTCCAGTCAGCCTTTTGTTGATTCTTTTGGGGGCCACCTAGCCTTGTCTCCTAGACCCTGCATGGCATACATCAATTCAGGAATATTAACACAAAAGCAATATTCAGACAACTCAGGATACTCTTCAGGATCCTCGTCTTCGACAGCATTCACTCTCTTGTTTTCATTTCTACCATATGGCTTAGGCCGATATGACTTGAATGAGGATTCTGACTTCCTGTTAGTTGACTCATAAGTGTTAGATGAGTTCATCCTTTCTTGCATCTTCCTGTCATCCTCCAGACGGATATATCTCAAAGCCCTGTTACGAGCTTCGTCGAGATTCCTGCAGGGATTCATTACAAGATCCTGATAAAACTGAGAATCCTTTTGTAATCCCATCTTGAAAGCTTGCACGGCTGTTGCAACATCAAGATGTGGGATATCCAAGGATTCTCGACTGAATTTGTTCACATAATCCTTCAAGGATTCCTGAGGCCCTTGAGTTATCCTGTAAAGATCACTGGTTAGTTTCTCAAAACTCCGACTACAAGAAAATTGACTGTTAAATAAATTAACCAAATGAGCAAATGAAGTAATTGAGTGTGGAGGAACATTTAACAGCCATTTTAAGGCTGATCCTGTTAGAGTAGAACCAAATCCCTTGCACAAGCACGCTTCCTTGAGCTCCGGAGGGATAGGGTTAATCTCCATTCTTTCCCTATACTGAGCAATATGCTCCTCAGGATCCGTAGTTCCGTCGTAAAGCTTCATGTTGGGGGTTTGAAATCTCTTTGGGATCTCAGCATCACAGATAGGATGTGCAAAACGAGATATCTTATGGCTGTCTTGGGACACTTCCGGGATCGGCTGGACCACCCCAGGTACACTGGATATCATGTCCTTCAACTTTTGAAGTTCCCTAGTAAGTGCTGATGTCACACCTGTATCCTGCAAAGATCCACTATTGTTAGTAGCATAAGTATTATTATTATTTGACACGTTACCCGTTGGAGGATTTTGCCCATATCCTGAAGCATATCCTGAGCTCCTCATGGTTGACATCCTGACCGAGGAGGGTATTTCAGGAGTATGATTCTGAGGAAGACTGGGCACAATATTCCCCCTGTTATCCTCAGTATACACAGCTGAACTGAAGTTCAACGCTCTAGGGTGTAAGGGAGTGACATTATCCTCAGCAGATCTGCTCGAGCCAGACTTCAGGAGTTGTATTTCCCTTAAAAGCATTTGGTTTGTTTCCTGTTGCTGCCTCATTTGTTCCTGCACACTTCCAAATAAAGTAAGAATTTCATCATTAGAAGCTAGAACGGGAGCAGATTCCTGAACACTGCGAGTAGGGATAATATCCTGAGGTCGTATAGAGGCTGGCATCCTTAGAGGAGGTGGTGGAAGCACCGGACCGGTAGTAGCAGAAGTCATAGCAGACACAGTAGAGGAACTCATGTTTGATCTCGAGGCCATTATGGACAATGTGGCAAAAAGTTTTGAAAATAGGAAGCCGATTAGTGATTTCACAAAAAAATTTAGTAAAGAGAGCACCACTTGCCCCACGGTGGGCGCCAAATTGTTTTGGTCAAAAATTACCGAAGCAATTAAGTGATTAAATTAGTAAAGTGAGGTAGTGTGCTAGAAAGTGTATTTAAAAATGTACTTGTTGAGTTAATTAGGAAATCAGTATTCAGGATACGGCTCAGGATATCGAGCTGTATCTATGATCAAACAATGAGCAAAAGTAAAGTAAACGACACGAGATGTACGAGGAAAGCCCTTGATCAATCTAGATCGTCGGCATAAAACCTCGGGAGCTGACAATCGCAGCTGCCTTGTTCTTCTATTGCTTCAAATATCAGGATACAGTGCAGGATGTGGTACGGATCGACTAAGTGTTACAATGAAATTTGAATACAAGTGTGGTGTTCGCAATGAGCTACAAAGTGAAAGTGTTCGAGAGTGTAAGTGGAGATTGTGTGACTTAAACTGATCCGCCCCCATCTATTTATAGTAAAGATAAGCTAACAAACTATCCTAAACTTCCGGGATCCACCGAATATTCCTTAATCGAACGTTGTAGACCTGGTCTTTCGGGTTCAACGTCTCTCCTTCAACAAACTCGTCCGAGTCTTGAGGAGAAGAAGTCCTCTTGACCGTTAGCAAGTCTCAGCCTTTAACCTGCACGTGGTTAATTCAATAAACCTCAGGATATCGCCCAAGATGTTAGCAATATCCTCTTCCAGCATCCTGGTCACAAATAAACAAACAAAGGCAGGATATTGGTCAGGATACGTATGTTAAGAAAATGACCCCTAACAGTTAGGAAGATCACCGGTGAAGTTATTATGAGGGCTTGTTTGGCTAAGTTTTTCAAAACTACTTATTTGCTTATTTGCTTTTCTGAAAAGCAAATAAGCAAATAAGTAGTTTTGAAAAGCTTTAAAATGGAGCTTTTCAAAACTACTTATCTGCTTATTTGCTTTTCAGAAAGCAAATAAGCAAATAAGTAGTTTTGAAAAGCTTAGCCAAACAGCCCCTGATTCAAAACCAAAGTTTCCAACTTACTTTGAGACGAAAACAAATCACCCGACAAATCACCCAACTTACTTTGAAACCCAGATCAAGAACATATAAACTAGTGACAACTGACCTAAATCCTCCGGAATAGTGCCTGTGAGGGCGTTACCCGATAAATACAACTCGATAAGATTCGACAAGTTAGCGAAACTAACAGGAATAGCACCAGAAATGTTACAAAACCTAAGATCAAGAACCTGAATTTTTGGAACATTAAACCCTAAATCAACAGGAATTGAACCGGGAAGGGAGAATCTTGAAGCATTAAACAAGATTAAATTAGTTAAATTGGCAAGAGAATCAACAGCAAATTGAGGGTTTTTGTTACCAATTGAACCGGGAAGGGAGAATCTCGAAGCACCAAACAATCATGGCCGCCGCTTATCGTCACGGCGGAACCCTAGCCGCCGCCTAGGGTTTAGATCTGCGAAGGAGGTTGTGGTGGATTTTGGTCTGCAGAGGCGGAGGAGCACGGCGGCGGTTGTGGCGGTGATGGTGGTGGTGTGAAGGGGATGGTGGTGATGATTGTGGCAGTGATGTTGGTGGAGGTGGAGTTGAAGGGGGTGGCGGCGGTTGTGGTGGGGAGTGAAGGTGGAGGTGAAGGGTATGGCGGCGTTGGTGGAGGTGAAGGGTATGGCGGCGGTGGTGGTGCATCTTCTCCGCAGATGGAGAGAGAAGAGAGAGAGAAGAGAGCGAGTGAGAGTGAGGGAGGAAGAGAGAGTGCAGGTTTTAATATATATTTTGATTTTCAGATTTTTTTAAATAATAGAGATAAAAAGACTATTATACCCTCATGTTCCTTGCACATGATCAGTTTTAACCAAAAAATCTAACTGGGTTTGGCCTAAAGGATATAACGTGCAAGATTTGCAAACATTAAGGACAAAACTCATCAATTTTAAAGACAAAGGACAGCGCCTGCAATTTGGGACATACATAAAGGACAAAACTTGTAATTTACTCATAATATTATAAACCCAAATTCGCATAGTAGTTAGGTTTGGTATCTACCACACAAAGATTAATATACACACATAACGGTTATATAATCAAGTACCATCCTGTCTGCATTTGTCAAACATTTAATCTAACTATATAATAAAAGAAACCATTTTTTGGGACACTTGTCATCATATTAGGCCATGTACTCAATAGATAATTATCATTTAGTTTAATATCTTCTAATTAGTTATAGATAATCTGCTACGAAATATTATTTAGTTTAATCTTTTCTACCTAATTATAGATAATTATTATTTATATCTATACAAATAATAATTAAAATAAAAATATATTAATGGTAGCAATTATAACTAGAACATAATAATACAAGTAACAATGCTAATAATGATATTACTAAAAAAAACAATACTTTTGTCATATGTATATTAATAGTTATAATTAAAAAAATATAATATTTACTTATAACAACATTTAAATATAAATACAAATTAAAGAAACACTAATAATATATAATCGATTACAAATATAAATATACTTTATTCTCAAAATACTTCTCCTGAACCATTAAACTTTACGAGCATATAAGTGATGACAATGTACCTGCCATTTACATGTGCTTAATCTTTTTAGAAATTTTAAAAGCTAAACATTAATTGCTATATGTGTTTTATTATATATTTACTTTTAGTCTAAATTTTAAAATCTTGATATCAGATTATCAAAGAATTTCTTAACTAATACAATTAAACTTCCTAAAAAAATGATGATAAACGTGGATTAAGTTATTCCATTTATATCTTAAATCAAACAGATTATATGTTTATTTAAAAATAAAATTCGGATAAAGAGGAGTTTGATAAATCAAATTGGGATAGATAGGAAAATACATGGTTTTAAAGATATAATATTTTTATTATTTAGTATATAAAATTACATTTATTCAACTCCTACAATACATATGGTTTATATATGTATAACTTTTTAATATATAAAATTACATTTATTCAACCCGTGTAATACACGGGGTTATAACCTAGTTATATATAATTGTATTATGAAATTTTCTACTTAAATTCTATTAACATATTTATTGACACATATAAGCGTTTTTTTAAATTAAAATGACTTTCAGTTTTCTTCTTAGTTTGTCTATTTTCTTTTCGTCTTTTATGTACACACATGATCACAACTAAAGAGTGGCGAATTCAAAAAAAAAAATGTTAGAGGACCGAAAACTTATAAAATAAAAACAACTAGATGGAAGTACCCCGCGTTGCGGCGGGAGGACAACTGTACCAACAACATTAATAAAACACCATCACCAACGACAAACAACATTGGAAAAGAAAACGTAAAAACGTTAGACCACGCATGTCCGTAATGTGTAGAAAATGACACATTAATAAAAGTTATACACCATAATCATGCACGTACCTTAAGTATAAGAGAAGTTACAACCATTTTGAGAAAAGTTAGAAACATTTTGTAGTACATTTTGTTACTATATATTATATACTAAGCCCCGTGTTGGAGTGGGGAACATAAAAATGTGCCAAGTTGCGCCAATGCTATACTACCGCCAACGACCATCAACACCGGAAAAAACTCGTAAAACAAAATAAATAAAAATGGAAAAAGTAACAGAGCGAAACGTAGACGTAAAATCATTGAACCATACACACCCATTACAACATGTTAATACGAAGAAATTAGACCGAAACGTTAACATGGAAAAGAATAACTAAGACGATATAGGACCTGCGAGTTGCGACGAACCTATCATATGAGAAAATAGATATAAAAACATTGAACCACATACGCACCTTACGTCGTGTATGGACACGAAAAAAAAAATTAATGTGTATTACAAAAATAAATACATGATTTAAATAAGTAATAAAACTAAAACAAAAATCATAAAATAAATAATAATAAAAATAAAGATACTAATAAAATATAATATGCCATGGAACTACAATTAAATTTTTTTGAAAAACTCATAAAACATAAGTTACAACACAATTATGCTCACAAAACTTGCTAATTGAAAGTATGGAAATTGTATGATTCCCACAAGGGGGTTTTTCCCATATTTATTGGGTTTCCTCCTGAATTGGTGTATAAGCATTATGCCTAGTGGAGATGGATATGATCGGGTGGTTCTGCTGATGGCACAATGATACTCCAGTGGTCCGTCAGTGATCCAAATTTGCCGTTCAAAAAAAAAACTGCTGATAAAGTTGGTATTTTTAAAGCTTTTAAAACATTTAACATAGGTGTTAATAATATGTTATTTCAAAAAAAATTAAAAACAATATGGTAATTAAGCCTTAATTCCAATTATATTATTCATTCGGTTTCCTATAATATAATGAAAAACAGGTATCCTTGAGAGCTAAAAATTGAAATAGCAGTCGTTATCCAGACCACTTGCGATGTATCACCGATATTAGGAGAGTAGTTAGATTTGGTATATCGATGGCCCATTATATAATAAAATTATAATTAAATGTTTTGACTTTAATTATTTCTAATATAATTTAATATATTAATATTTTAATATATATTAAAATAATTGAGATATTTTAAATAATTAGTTAGTCTTCCTTTTATCCAACAATGACAACTCACCAATGACCAATCTATATCCAATTATCCATTCTTGAGAATTAGGAACAATAATAATTATAAAATATTAGAAAAACTAAAACTTAAAACTAGGTTTACGCTAAATTAATCACGAGTTGTCACTTACGCTTTTTGTTTGTGGCAAAACATTTCATTCGCGCAAGTATATTTATCAGGTAAACTAGCTGGGTGTAGGGCTGTAAACGAACCGAACGTTTAGCAAACAGTTCGTGAATCATTTGGCAGGAAGTTCGTTTATGTTCATTCGATTAGCTTAACGAACGAACACGAACAAAGAATTTCGTTCTGTTAGCTTAGCGAACGAACCCGAACAAAGATCTTGTTCGTTCGACTGCGTTCGTGAACGTCCGGTAATATGTCCAGTTACATTCGTTCATGTGCGTTCGGTTACATTCGTTCGTGTTCGTTTCATTATATTAAAAAAATAATAATTAATAAACCTTTTATGTAAGCATATTGAAGACTTGTACCCCTATTTTTTTTTCTAAGTTGGCCAAAATTTGGATATTTGTGACAGTTTTCGGGATAATTAATTATGTCTAAGTTTGTTAAACTCTGAATAATTATGTGTAAGTTAGTTAAACTCTAAATAATTATGTGTAAGTTAGTTAAACTTGATTCATCATTTGGTGGTTGTAGTAGACTTCTTCTGTTTTGATTTATCATTTGATGGTTGGATTTTATTACTTATGTCCGATGTTTAAGGTTAAGAATGTTTTTATTTTTTATTTTCAAGTTAAATGTTTGTTTACTTTCGTTTTTATTCGTTTGCGTTCAAGAACAGTGTTCACGAACAACTGAATTTCCTTAACGAACGAACACGAACACAAACTTATGTTCGGTATGCATTCGTGAATAGTTCACGAACATGTTAATTTTCTTAATGAACGAACACGAACATGGCTTTGTTCGTGTTCGTTCGGTTCGATTACAACCCTAGCTGGATGAAGTAGATAATCATTGTTAAATAAGTAACTAGTAGGGGTATGTATGGGTCGGTTTAATTCAAAACAATAACCGAGATGTCGGTTAATAGATACTCATAACCATAACTAATCGGTTACAGCGGTTTCAGTTAATCAGTTTTGAAAATTGTAGCGGGGCTGTTAACTGTTAATATTGGCCTAGCTAAATTGTTATTACACATTTACACATATTAGTATTATTACGTTATATTAAAAAATACGTATAATCTTCAATAGTATTATTACATGGTATTAAAAATATATATAATATATATTATTACTGTAGAAACGTGATCCTGAAGAGTGCCTCTTCGATGAATACTACTAATGTCAATTATCCAAACCCGAATATGCAAAAGAGAACATTGTTAGGCCTCGTTACAAGAATGAGGGAATTCCTATAACCACCATCCGACGTGAGAATACGTATGGGTTAATGTGTAAAGTATTATAAGAGTATGATGAGGGTGAATGAAGAGTAAATTTCTATTTTCGTCCCTGAGGTTTATCCATTTTAACTAGTTTCGTCCAAAAATTTAATTTATAACAAATCCAGCCCTAGGGTTTGCATTTCTTAACGTTTTTCATCCCTAAGTTTGCATTTCTTAACGTTTTTCATCCCTAAGGTTTGCATTTCTTAACGCTTTTCATCCCTAAGAATTAAATGAAAAAGCACCATTAGGGATGAAAAGCGTTAAGAAATGCAAACTTCAGGGCTGGATTTGTTATAAATTAGATTTTTGGACGAAAATAGTTAAAATGGTCAAACCTCATGGACGGAAACAGAAATTTACTCGTGAATGAATATTACCTTAATGCATTCACCTATTTATACTAGGGTTTCCCCCTTATTAGGTATCACCGTTTTCATGGGGTGGGCCCATGACTAGAAGATCATGCGGATTCTCCAAACATTCAGGAGATTTGGTAGTTATGTTATTCATATCTTATATTAGAATATTCTGGAATAACTTGTGTTATATTTAAACTTATCGGTTTGACCGACCCAAATTGACCGGGTCGGGTCATACCGTGACATGTCCCCCAGTCCGATGCTCTACAAATTATGCATGGGGTCGGACTTGAAAAAATTCAAAGGATTCAACATAGCGTGTTCAAGATATCGTGTGTCACACCCCAAAAACATCGCAGTGGAAATACAAACGTGACGGTGACGGAGGTTGGTACCCATAAGTATCTTAGTGGACGACGCAATATTAATTTTTGGACATACAACTTAATTAAAACATAAAGATTAAAGTTTAAACACAACCCACAACCACGACATAGTTGTCTGATCCTTATGGATCTTAGTACACATGGTCCCAAAATAGTTTTAAAAGTTGTCTAAAACATTATTTAACATGACATGCATCAACAACCACCAGTTATGCCAAAATCCCGAAGTCGAACTCATGTACCTGAAGAACACGTAAAAATCAAGTGTCAAAACAAAAGGCTGGTGAGTTCACTTATTCAAATTGTAAACAATTTGTTTAAGGAAAACTTTCTTATTATGAATTTTGTAGGTCCGGGTTATGGATCGATCGATTACGTTACGGTGATATCTAAACCTAAGTTTGATGTGAGAAATCCATCATAAATAAGTTAGTGTCACAAGTATATATAGTGTCGTGTGTTCGTTAGTCGTTAAGAACGGGGTAGAAGCAGAAGGATTTCATTCATACTGAAAGCGTATACATCATTTACAAGCTGGTGAAACAAAATTTCTCCAACATTTCCCCTTTGGGATCTCCAAAACTTAACAATTAAATAACACACGACACTATATATACTTGTGACATTGGAGCGGAC
>JARYGA010059185.1:0-19850 GCA_030545235.1 Helianthus tuberosus
CGACAATTAACTAGTCAAACGAATAAATTAGAAGGTACCCTTTTAAGGGTTAATCACCTACTTTAATATGGTTCCATAACCACTTTCGTTTTGGTCAGTGGCTGGACCATTTGTGATTAAACCGAAAGTCAAAGCTAAATTACGATATGTTTGACTTTTCGGTAATTAAGCTAATTAAAAGGACTAAGCAGATACTAAGACTCTTACTAATGGTCCTTGCTATCTTTTCTACACTTGTAATTATTCTCCTAATGCTTGCTAACTCCAGAGATGTCCAGAACACAAGTTTGAAGTGTGGAGTGTGAAGATGAGAGAAAGTGCAAATGAATTGCTGAACTTATGGCCCTATATATAGTGAATTCAGGTTGCTCCAGATGATTACAGGTGTTAGGGGATGAAATCAGGCCTCTACAGGTGTCTTGGTGGTTTGTAAAAACCATTAACAAGCCATAGAATCGATCAAAACTTATTTGGAGCTCAAGGAATGGAAGTAACCTGCACCTGGCAACAGCATGCTGACGAAACAGGGTTGTCGCGCTGCGCGACGGCTGAGGGGTTATATGGTCGCGCCATGCGACCACCTATGATATCTGCCAAACAAGTTTCCTTTATGGCAAGATCAGTCCATGTACTTATATGAGCTCAATATCTTTCGTTTTAAACGTAATTGGCCCTTGTAGTTAGATTGTAGATGATCAAGGGAGTATAACTAAACTCCGTTAGGCCCGGTTTTGTTAATTATCACTTTAAACACAAGTTTCATCACGTTGACACTTTTCACCCAAAGTCTTGAAAACTTGCTTAACGATCTCGAAACCACGTGAAATTTATACCACTTATTCTTGAGAGTATATTTGAATATTTCGAAGCCTCGGGTTCGTTAAAAGGTCACTCAAAGGTAAGAATTAACATTTTGACACGTTTAACCCTTGTAATTTAAAATCTTCTGATTATTTTCATGAACGGCTTTTTATATCCAATTAATCACTCGTTTAGGAATCTATTCTTCATATATGGTCATTCAGAGGCTCAAGTTTGGCATGTTGACACTTTTAGTCCCTGTGGTTTCATATTTCCACTATTTGTCAACTTTTAGTCCTTCAAACTCAATCTTTCACATATCTAGAGTTTAGGACACGTGTCTATACATAATTGGACACATTTTTACATGGTGTTACATCCTCATCCCCTTAAAAGAAATCTCGACCCCGAGATTTACTGGAATAAGTGAGGGTACTTCTGTCGCATAGTGGACTCAACTTCCCTCGTATATTCGGGACCTCTTCGGGCATCCCATTTGACCTTTACTATTGGTACATGCTTTCTTCGGAGCTTTTTAACCTGTCGATCCTCGATCGATATAGGTCTTTCAATAAACCTCAGACTTTCATCAATTTGTACGTCTTTATGATACATAGCTAGCGATTCATCAGCTAAGCATTTCTTGAGATTGCAGATGTGAAACACATTATGAATTCTACTTAGCTCCTCAGGCAAGTTTAGCTTATAAGCTACACTGCTGACACATTCGATAATCTCGAATGGTCCTATATATCTAGGGATTAGCTTGCCCTTGCTTAGCTTGCCCTTGTTACCAAAACGCATCACACCTTTCCAGGGTGATACTTTCAGTAAGACTTTATCACCAACCTCAAACTTTAGAGGTTTTCGCCTCTTGTCAGCATAACTTTTCTGCCTATCTCTGGCAGCTTTCAGGCGATCACGAATCTGAACAATCTTGTCCGTTGTTTCAAGGACCATATCAGGTCCTGATAACTGCGCTTCTCCTACTTCTGCCCAACAAACAGGCGTTTTGCATTTCCTACCATATAATGCCTCAAAAGGCGCAGCCTGAATACTAGTATGGTAGCTATTGTTATAGGAGAATTCGATCAAGGGTAGGTGATCATCCCAACTACCTCCCAAATCAATAACACACGCATGAAGCATGTCTTCCAAAGTTTGAATTGTACGCTCACTCTGTCCATCTGTCTGAGGATGGTAGGCAGTACTAAAATTCAAACGAGTGCCCAAAGATCGTTGGAAACTTTTCCAAAAGTGAGAGGTGTATCTAGTATCTCTATCAGAGATAATAGACACCGGCACTCCGTGAAGAGACGCAATCTTATCCACGTACAATTGGGCTAACTTGTCGGAGCTATGAGTCTCCTTGATGGGTAAGAAATGTGCTGACTTAGTCAGTCTATCAACTATAACCCATATGGTATCATTTCCGTGCCTTGTCTTAGGTAACTTGGTTATAAAGTCCATAGTTACCATCTCCCACTTCCATGTGGGAAGTTCTGGCTGTTGTAGCAGACCCGATGGTTTTTGATGCTCTGCTTTAATCTGAGCACAGGTCAAGCACTTAGCTACATGGGTGGCAATAGATTTCTTCAACCCTATCCACCAATAATTAGCTTTCAAGTCCTGATACGTTTTGTCACCTCCAGGGTGAACTGAATATTTGGAGTGGTGAGCTTCCTGGAGGATTACATCTTGAAGTCCTCCATGAATGGGAACCCAGATTCTTCCATTCAGTTTGAGAATTCCATCCTTGCCAGGTGTTAGCAGTTCAGCAGTTACACCAAACTTTTCATCTGGAAGGTTATATTCCAAAACAGCATCTTTCTGTGCAGCTAATAGCCTTTCACTCAGGCTATTCTTCAGTTCAATGCTCTTAGCATCAATCCTGATAGGTTTAACTCTCTCTTTTCGGCTTAAGGCATCAGTGACTACATTCGCCTTGCCGGGATGGTAGCGAATTTCACAATCGTAATCGTTTAAAGTTTCCATCCAGCGGCGCTGTCTCATATTGAGCTCTTTTTGATTAAATAAGTGTTGAAGACTTTTGTGATCCAAATAGATCACACACTTTGTTCCATACAAATAGTGTCTCCATAACTTTAGTGTGAATACAACGACACCCAACTCTAAGTCATGGGTGGCGTAATTCTTTTCATGCACCTTTAGTTGTCGTGATGCATAGGCAATCACCTTGCCTTTTTGCATAAGTACACAACCCATACCGGTGTGTGATGCACCACAGTAAACGACAAACTCTTCAGTTCCTTCGGGCAATCTCAACACTGGAGCATTGCTCAATTTCTGCTTAAGAAACTCAAAGGATTCTTGTTGTTTTGGACCCCAATCAAATTTTACATTCTTACGGGTCAAAGAAGTCAATGGTGCAGCTATTCTTGAGAAGTTTTCAATGAATCTTCTATAATATCCAGCTAAACCCAGAAAGCTACGAATTTCTGTAGGCGTCTTCGATGCTTCCCAGTTCATTATGGCTTCTATTTTGGCGGGATCGACTTGGATACCACGCTCACTAACAACGTGCCCAAGAAATTGGACTGTACGGAGCCAGAACTCGCACTTGGAGAATTTAGCATACAGCTTCTCCTGTCGAAGAAATCCTAAAATACACCGAAGATGCTTCTCATGATCATCTTGATTACGAGAGTAGATAAGTATGTCATCTATAAAGACAATGACAAACTTATCTAAGTATGGCTTGCAGACTCTATTCATGAGGTCCATGAATGCTGCCGGCGCATTAGTGAGCCCGAAAGGCATCACTAAAAACTCGTAATGTCCATACCTCGTCCTAAACGCCGTTTTAGGCACATCTTCAGTTCGGACCTTAAGTTGATGGTATCCGGATCTCAAATCAATCTTTGAAAAGAAGCTCGCCCCTTGGAGCTGATCAAATAAGTCGTTGATCCTGGGTAAGGGATATCGATTCTTGATCGTTATCTTGTTTAGCTCACGATAATCAATGCATAAGCGCATTGATCCATCTTTCTTTTTCACAAACAATATTGGAGCTCCCCAAGGCGAAGAGCTAGGTTGTATGAAACCTTTCTCCAGTAGGTCATCCAATTGAGTCCTGAGCTCTTTCATTTTGGTAGGCGCTAGATGATAAGGAGCTCGTGCAATTGGTGCGGATCCTGGGAGAATATCTATCCTGAATTCAACTTGCCTCTCAGGAGGTAATCCAGGTATATCATCAGGAAAGACATCAGGATACTCAGAGATAAAAGGAATATCTTCAATCTTAGGCTTTGGATCGTTTACTGACACTTGTGCCATATAGATGACACATCCACTCTTCAGACATTGCGATACTTTGAGAATGGACACATTGTTCGGCAGTCCATATTGTGTATCTCCTTGAATAGTGATGGACTCACCGGAAGGGGTTTCGATGATAACTAGCTTTTTATCGCAGGTAATTTGGGCTTAGTTATGCGATAACCAATCCATGCCCAAAACTATATCAAAACCAGCCAATTTCATTGGCAGGAGGGATAGCGGAATAGAATGATTTTTAATGGATATGAAACATCCATCAAGTAGAGTTGAGGCTGTTTCTAAGGTACCATCAGCAAGCTCTACCTCATATTTTATGTCTAGAGTCTTAATAGGCAGATTCAGTAACTTACAAAACTTATGGTCTACAAAAGACTTATCAGCACCTGAATCAAATAAAACTCTAGCATAATTATTATTAATGAGGAAGGTACCTGTTATGACGTTCTCGTCGTTCACCGCTTCCCTTGCATTCATCTGGAAAACTCTTGCGTTGTTTTTCTTTGCCTCCTCAGGCTTCTTGGTATTCTTGGGGCAATTTGTCTTGATGTACCCCTTCTCGTTGCAACCATAACAAGTTGCATCCTTAATGTTCCGGCACTCCACAGACTTGTGCCCCGTCTTTTCGCAAATCCCACATGGTTTAGCTTGTGGGTCTTGGTTGCACTTTCCAAAGTGCCTTTTGTTGCAAGTCTTGCACCTAGGTTTGTTATTTGACTGCCCTTTCTTAGAACTAAAGTTCCCTTTGTTCTTTTTGTTTGACTGAGGGGACTTGTCTTCCTCCCTCTTCCTTTTCCTATCATCGGTAGTTTTCCTTGCCCTACTCCTCACAATATCAAGAGTAAGGGACAGAGATAGATCCACAGCAGATCTATACGTAGTAGGCTTAGAAGCCTTGACGTTTCCTTTCACTTCAGGAGCTAACCCGCCAATGAAACACGCAATGCGTTTGGGTTCAGGAGTGACTAAATATGGTACAAGCCTTGACATCGAATTGAAGTTGGTCACATAGGATCTACAGTCTAAATCCTTCATTACCAAGGTGAGGAAGTCAGTTTCAATCCTCTCAACTTCATGCTGAGGACAGTATGTATCTTTTACAAGATCTACAAACTTGTTCCACGAAAGGTTATACAGATGAACCTTTCCGGTGGACTGTACTAACGCTTTCCACCAAGTGAGGGCATCGCCCTTAAAAGATTGAGACACAAACATGACTATGTCTTCCTTAGCACATCCACTGATGTCAATCACAGTCTCCATTTTGTCTAACCATTTCATGCAGTCAATTGCTCCCTTTTCTCCTGTAAAATCCCTCGGTTTACAGGAGACGAAGTACTTATAAGTACAACTCTTTTTGTACTTAGGAGCCTGGTTTAGCACCACTTTATGAGACTCAGATCTTTGATTGGATGAATGCTGAGATTCATCCCTTTTTGATGCATGTGACTGGATAAGGGTTTTGAGTGAGTTTTGGACCGAACCTTACTCGGTTCCTTGAATATCTTATCTACCGCTTGAGCAACCGCGGTGTCAATCATAGCTTGCAGTTCAGCGTTTGTAAGATTTTCCTGGTCTCATTATTGTTTCCTTCCCGTGGATGACTGTTTACTTCATCAGATCCAGCCATGATTTGAGTACTATATTAAACAATAATGTTATATTTAAATTATGCAATAAATCATCATATTGATGATTTGATGGTCATGGTATTATTAAACCATATAGACCATTTTAAGAAAATAATAATATTCAATGAGATATAATTCTTTATATTTTATTAGACAGGGGAATATAAATCACAACTGTCAATGTCATGAAAGACATTTTAATTTAGCACAAGGCTCGTCTCGAAGGACATTTAGATAGCGCAAAAGGCTTTGTCACAGGGACGATTAGAATGTGACCAATGATCTCTTGGATCAGCGATCTTTTAATGTTTGAACATAGTTCATCGCCTTATTGACAAGAAGTTTATAAAATAGAACTGTCGTTGTCATTATTACACCTTTGCTTGTAAGCGTACATCTCCAATGGATGTTTTAGGTGTATACATCATATTGATGTTTATTAGCCATGATTCATATAGATCATATAGGCTATGATAGTGACTTGGGAAAGTCCAAGTACATTTGGAAGCTTGTGTGGTTTTTCGTACCGCACAATCAGGAATGTTAACATGTTTTCAGATGTTAACAGGGAGTTATTTTCTTAAAAAGGTTGTACCATTATAGCCATTAATATTTTTTTTGCTAGGTTATACCTCTAAGAATTTCTTTGGCGGATTAATAAAATTTGAAATGATATAGCATGATGATGTAATAAAATACATATTTAAAAATAAAAAATAACTTCATTAATTCATGAAACTAGTACAACGATGCCCTAAACGGGACTTGAAACAACACACTGCCCACACAGGGGCTACAGAAATAGAAAGTAAGTCCACGCAGGGACTTGGTACTGAAAATAAAATAATGTCCTCGCAGGGACTTGATTAAAAGACAATACAAAATAAAATAACAACTTCCTACTTCTTCTTGCCTTTAATAAGGTTTGCAAGGCCCTTGAGAAAGCCATTATGCTTCTTTTTAGTTTCATCGGCTTCACGCTCAACCCGGTCTAACCTCTGCAGAATCTCCTGAGTTTGTTCCTGTTGGGGAGGAGGAGGTTGATGATATAGTGGGTATTGATACCCTTGCACCGGATATCCAGTTGGGTAAACTGGTGGGTAAGACGAAGGATAAAGTGCATTGTATTGTGCTCCAGTAAGGTATGGGTCATGGGCTCCATATTCCGCAGTGGTTGGATACCCAGATGGGTTATACCCAGATGAACCTGGGTATGTTGGTATCGGGTTGTCAAAACCCACTGGCGGTGGCGGTGGTGCATGAGAAACTGGCGGGGGATTGACTTCTGGCACCGCGTGTGAGGGTCCACCCATTTGGGGGTCCTCGGGAATAGGAGGGTAAGAATTTGAACCATGAGGGGATGCGAACCGTGGTCCCCCACGTACAGACATTCGAGTATTTCTCCTTCGCCTAGGCGGCTCAGGAGGCGGTTGAGGTGGTTCCTCAACTGGTATAGGTGGTGGGGTAACTGCTTGAAGTTGCGGATCATTTAAAGGAGGTTGAGCAGGAGAGATATGATATGAAGGGGTGAATTCCCATTCATACCTTGACCATCATTCCTTAAATGGATCAGGCCCTTGGTACGGCGATCCTTGATACGAAGAACCGCTTGAGATACTTATAGGGTGGCTCGGTGTTCCGGTTTGCATTTCAGGGTCAAGGTCATCGTCTATTTCAATCTCCTGGGAGAAGTGATCTTGAGGTCCTAAAGGGTTGAAACCAAAAATATTGTTGACATATTCATTAGGATTGAATTGACCTGGGGAATAAATGGAATTGGAGTGAAGGGAGTGGTGAGATTGGTTCGAATGGTGTGATTCTAAAGAATGCTGGGAATGTTGGGGTTCATCGGGAATGGGTTGTCCAAAGTATGGAGGGTCGGATGGTGAGGATTTTAGCGAAACAGAATGTCTCGCCGGCTCGAAATTATGACTCCAATGATCCCGAGAGTCGGAACTAGAGAAAGTCGTCGACGGGGTACTTCGATGGGATGGTCCCGCCTGGCCTGATGGCCCTCCTCTCATTGGTCCCTTTCCTCTGCCTCTCACACGTGGCGGCATTTTCCAATTTGATAACCTGTCAAAACAAGTAAATATAATATAAACAATAAAAGGAAAGTTAAGAATAAATCCTAGGTCATTAGCCTAGACTCGGAAGTCTAAGGAATGTGCTTATTGTGTCATTGAGATTAAATACAAAAGGTTAGTGTTCAATTCTCTCAATGTTGGCTCTGATACCAACCTGTCACACCCCAATATTTCCACATATTACCGGTGGGCCCGGCGGGGAGTATCGTGACATAGTTGATATCATCATTGTCAATACACACAATATAATAGCACAACGGAAGGCTTGGTGAATAAACTATTACAAACCATAATGTCTGAGTGTCCGAGTGAAAGAATATACAGACTGGAATGTAATAAGATCCACAGGCGGATCATAAATAATTACAAAGAAAAAAAATAACAGACTTCAGGTATCTATGGATTTGCAAGATCCTCTTATGAAACCTAATAGCTCCAGCCTATTACGAGAGGTACCTGTCAATCAGTCTTTAAGAAAATACGTCAGTTTACACTGGTAAATACAATTAACTGACTCTTTTGAAAACATTTATAAAAATTGATTTAAGTGCACAAGGCACAAATCATTTATAACTTGGGACAATTATTTAAAGATAATCTTGTATACAGATTTACAAGTTTGTCCTACAATTGGGGCCGGTCGGAAGCCGGTCATGATTAACCAACTCGCCACTTATAGAACCCACAAAGGAGTTATCCCCAAACATGTGGGTTTATATTTTAGCATTTGCATCTGTCAGGTGTATGCCTACACCCCGTGCATAGGTCGTGGCCATTTTCAAACGAAATGAGCCAAGGATATCCAGGACACGGTCGAATTAACCCCCAATGTTTATGTTATCAAATAAGACAGATTAAAACAGGTTATGTAAATTTATTAATCACAATATGATTAAATGATTTCATACCCGACCAAGTGGTATTATTATAATACCATAACCCAAGCCCGTATAAGGGAAAATAAGTTAAAAGTATTTACCTGAGCTTAAAGTGAAGATAACTCAGCCGCAATTCCTAAAGCTTTATGATGGTACCTTCTACTGGATGCTACTTAATCTGTGTAGAAGGTTTAATAACCTATTAGGATGCTAACGGGTCTTTAGTTAAGTCAAAGACTTAGACCGGCTAGCTAGAAAGAAACCTTACGGTCCTAAACGTTAGATTAAACGCATACCGAAATAGAATGTGATTTAGACCCATCAAGTTTGGATACTTGTATATTATGGGTAAACTAAACACATTCTGAAATTTGAGGATTTAATGATAAGGTTGAACCCGTTTCGGCTATTTTATGTAAACTAGTCACACAAACCGATCCGAACGCATAAACGTGTAACGGGTAACCAAATGAATTATATACAGGTCTTAATTTTTATTATGCTTAAAATATGTTAGTACATCAGTAAGATGTTAACATATATGCCCAAAAAGTAATTTAAACCAAGCCAAGTCCCATAAGGGCATTTTGGTAATTTTAATGCTTATAAAAGAGATTTTATAACAAACTAAAGTTCTGGTCTTTTAAAGTCAGTAAAAATATTTAATCTAACTCATTACATTAGTAAGATATTATACATATGTGAAATTTACCATTTATGACCAAACTATGTCCCGAAAGGGCATTTTGGTCATTTCACATAGGCTTTTAAGGCAAAATTTTGGAAACCTGAGTTCATAACTTATACCTACTGTAATAATATTTAAATTTGTTTAAAATTTCAGTAGGTAATAAGTCTTAGATGTTAAATATGGTTTTAAACCATACTATGCACCTAATTAGTGTAAAACTCGCTAATTGACGATAATCAAGATGTTTATGTAAATCTGAGGTTTTGATCAGTTTTAAATGCTCAAAATAATTTATTTAAGGTATGAATTCAGTAGGAAAAAGTTTGGCATTTAAATCATTTGTTAATCTCATTTTATGCCTAAAAAGTGTATTATCGTCATTAACCGAATTACACATGAACTCTATGTTTTAAACAGATTATAATCTGACCAAAAATCTTAAAATTCCTTAAAAATAATATCTTAACAGTAGGTAATGAGTTTTGGTTCAAAATCCAAGTTTAAAGGTGCATTATGCAAGATATCGCAAATTAACTAATAAAAAGCTTTTAATTACGATATCGAGCATAACTTCTATTTGGGACCAAGAACTGATGTCAAATTTTCGGGACAGGTTTAAATATCAGTAGTAAAGGTTTTTGTCCTCTCACATTTCTAAAAATCTCATTTTTGTATCAAAAGGGCATTTATGTCATTTATAAGCATATTAACGATCAAGAGCATATAATTCAAACCACTAAGAATCGTGCACTATAACTCCAGAGGGTTATACTACTGAGTAATGTGGTCCTAATGGAATCTTAAAACATGGGGGATTTAAGCTTGAACGGGTCAAAACTGAAAGTCAAAGCAAAAGTCAAGCTTTTGCGGCTTTCGGTTATAAACTGACCTTAGACTGATAATTGTCGGGTTAGGACTGATAAAACATGTTCTAATATTAATTACCAAGTTATTAGAATGTCAAAATATAATTTAGAACCTCTATTTTATTAATTTAATTCATTTTTAAAATTTCTGTCCAGTTTGACTTTTTGTCAAACTAGTTTGACCCGACAATTAACTACTCAAACGAATAAATTAGGAGGTGCCCTTTTAAGGGTTAATCACCTACTTTAATATGGTTCCATAACCACTTTCGTTTTGGTCAGTGGCTGGACCATTTGTGATTAAACCGAAAGTCAAAGC
Organism: Helianthus tuberosus; assembly: GCA_030545235.1. NCBI lineage: Eukaryota > Viridiplantae > Streptophyta > Magnoliopsida > Asterales > Asteraceae > Helianthus > Helianthus tuberosus. The sequence continues at coordinate 10,571 of JARYGA010059185.1, forward strand.
TAAATTACGATATGTTTGACTTTTCGGTAATTAAGCTAATTAAAAGGACTAAGCAGATATTAAGACTCTTACTAATGGTCATTGCTATCTTTTCTACACTTGTAATTCTTCTTCTAATGCTTGCTAACTCCATAGATGTCCAGAACACAAGTTTGAAGTGTGGAGTGTAAAGATGAGTGAAAGTGCAAATGAATTGCTGAACTTATGGCCCTATCTATAGTGAATTCAGGTTGCTCCAGATGATTACAGGTGTTAGGGGATGAAATCAGGCCTCTACAGGTGCCTTGGTGGTTTGTAAAAACCATTAACAAGCCATAGAATCGATCAAAACTTGTTTAGAGCTCAAGGAATGGAAGTAACATGCACGTGGCAACAGCATGCTGACGAAACAGGGCCGTCGCGCTGCGCGACGGCTGAGGGGTCATATGGTCACGCCACGCGACCACCTATGATATCTGCCAAACATGTTTCCTTTATGGCAAGATCAGTCCCTGTACTTATATGAGCTCAATATCTTTCGTTTTAAACGTAATTGGCCCTTGTAGTTAGATTGTAGATGATCAAGGGAGTATAACTAAACTCCGTTAGGCCCGGTTTTGTTAATTATCACTTTAAACACAAGTTTCATCACGTTGACACTTTTCACCCAAGGTCTTGAAAACTTTCTTAACGATCTCGAAACCACGTGAAATTTATACTACTTATTCTTGAGAGTATATTTGAATATTTCGAAGTCTCGGGTTTGTTAAAAGGTCACTCAGAGGTAAGAATTAATATGTTGACACGTTTAACCCTTGTAATTTAAAATCTTTCGATTATTTTCATGAACGGCTTTTTAAATCCAATTAATCACTCGTTTAGGAATCTATTCTTCATATATGGTCATTCAGAGGCTCAAGTTTGGCATGTTGACACTTTTAGTCCCTGTGGTTTCATATTTCCACTGTTTGTCAACTTTTAGTCCTTCAAACTCAATCTTTCACATATCTAGAGTTTAGGACACGTGTCTATACATAATTGGACACGTTTTTATGTGGTGTTACAATATGGGCCGTATACCATTATACGAACCGTATAAAACTGTTGTATACGTTGTATACGACCAATGTTTGTTTTAACATGGTGTATACGGGTCGTATAAGGTTATACGGCCCGTATAGAATAAGATAAACTGACAAAGCCTGTGACTGACAAAGGCTGCACCCACAGGCTTTGTCAGTTTATCTTATTCTATATGGGTTGTATAACCTTATATGGACCGTATACACCATGTTAAAATAACATTTTACCATTGTTATTATTAACACCCTTTATATATTAGGCTCATCTTATTCTCACACCCAAAAATCTTATTCCCGCATCCTTTTCATTCTATCTCTCTCTATATATACCTATGTATATATAGAGAGAGATAGAGGGGATGGGTGTGTGAATATTAACACCAGCTTTCACTATTTTCACACCCTTAAAATCTTATTCCTAGATCTTTTTCACTCTATCTATCTTTATATAGAGAGAGAAAGAGATAAAGGGTATAGGAATATTAACTCCCGTTAAAGTGTTTCATTTTAGGCAACAGCTAGAATTTTACCTACCGCGCATTGCGTCGGCGTAAAAACTTAAGTAATTCCATAGCAATTCAATTTATTATGCGACACCAGTTCATTAAAAATCGAACCGAGACCACCGGTTCGGCTTCATCGAGTGAACGATGTTAATCTGACCGTTTATGAAGAAAGTGCAACAAGCATTCTCACCTATCTAACGGTTTTACAAACAAAATACGACTTGTATACAATGTGACCTGTTACCAAGTAAAGACCAACAAACCCAAGTAATTGCAATCTACAAAATGCACCATTTGCAGCTTGAGCCGTTATCAAAATAAAATCTTTGAATCTCGGAGTACAATGCAATGCAATGCAAATGATCATAGTCGTCTATGCATCTGGCGTCAACTTCACAGCTTGCCAAAAGTACAACAATATATTAACCACCTTTTTAGAGCACTATGCACATGTAAAGAAATATACAAGAATAAAGTGCAACAATTGCATAATTTGGGAAATACTATGAACTATAGTAATATATGTTCAGACCAAACTCAGATTGCCCTGTACTTCTTTTAATAAAGTGACACATTCAGAGGTGTTTAAACTTCAAATAAACAATCTCAAACAACCAATGGAACATTTTTGTCAAAACAATAGATTTCGCCTTAATCTGTGATCATATGCTAATTATTTATTTAGAAGCAATAAAAATCTTGACAATCCAACCCAACATGTACCAAAAAATTACCAATTTCAACAACACCAACCCGTGTGACCTGACCAGTTCTCCACCTCTTAACTCTAAAGAAATCATTAAGTAAACAATCTCAAGTAAGAGCTTTCTAGTAAGATGCTAAAGACTTTTTTTTGCATGTTTTAAAGATCTTTCTTACCATGATATTAAACAAAAATTTCAAATACAAACATTGTTTACCTTTATTTCCCATTAGTATGAAGCTAAACATCATACTTTGTTAAAAGCTAAAAGCTACATACCTTTTTGTTGGTGATATGGACTCTTGGAGATGTTGGTTCTTGATGAAGAGGTTTAAAATTCTTCACCTACACAAAACTTTTTACGATAGTTTTTCTTTATGTTCACGCCTATCGTTTTTAATGTTTCATTAGCAGGAGGATTATAACTCGTGGAACTTTTGGAAAGTTCCACCCCCGACCATTGACTAACCGAAGATATTCATGACAATGTAATTACACATTTTTTTCCTGCCCAAGTAGAACCGTACAGAAATAGAATCATTCAAGTAGTGAAACATTAATGCAAATTCGTAATACAGATGGAATCATATAAGTATCAGATTCCTGATATTTACACAAAAAATTAAAATAAAGAGATATTTGTTTAAAACTGCATATGTTAGTACGCTATAAGTTAAAACCAGCAACATTTTTTACAACAATCGTCATGTCATGTTTTGTAAGACACATCAACTCCAATGGAATTGAACCTTAAATTCATCTAAAGTGGGTATTGAACTACTGCTAATCAGCCATTGTATTGTGCCACCATGAAAGGGAGGGCACGTAGGGGTCGTTGCTCTGTGGGAGACTGAAATTGGATGATATGTGTGGATTTAGTGGTAAATAATTACAGGAGGGTGTGACCGGTGTTTAGGGCGGTGATGAATCACCCACCGCCCATGCTGACCAATAAAAGCATCAAGCCTTCAAAAACTAAATAAAGCACATGGTACAACTCCTATTGCACACAAATGTTGAAGTTATATAATATATAATGAAAAAAAAAAAAACTTATGTAATCATGAAAGCAACACTAAGGACCTGGATAGTTATTTTATTTTTCTTTTGTATTTATTTTTCTCTAAAATAACCAAGTGGTATTTAAATATATTTTTGTTATAAAACTGTAACTACAAAGCTTTAAGATCTTGAGAATAATGGAAGTAACAATATGCTTAATTGTTGTTGCATACAATAATAGCTGGTGGGTACATGATTTATATAACTGAGGGTGAGTTTATTTGGTCAAAATAAAACAACGGTGGGTAATAATATAATGAACAATCTAGTTGGTTGTCATCCATATTTTTTGAATAATTCATAACACTCCCCCTTGGATGACACTTTGCAAACTTTGGGGTCATTAAGTACTGCCTCATTAAAAACCTTGCTAGGAAAACCCAGTGGGACAAAACCTTAGCTAAGGGAAAAAGAGTGCAGTGTATAGTCTTCTCCTGATATTTCTGGATCATGTATGTTGCCTCATTAAAAACCTTACTAAGAAAACCCAATGGGATAAAACTTAGTGAAGGGAAAAAGAGTGCAACTTGTATAGTGCTCCCCCTCATTTTAATATGTATTATTTATTTGACTTGTCTCTATCTTTCTTGAAAGTTGATCAAATATTTATAGACAACAATTTTTCGCTTGATCCTTAGGTAGGCAATCTTTTTCGATTAGTGTTATATGATCTTCATATGAGACTTCTGGTTCCTTTTTGGAAACAAATATCATAAGATCCACAACTGTGTTTTGTTACATTACCTGCATTTACAAAACTAACCAAACTTGTTTCGATGGGTTAGTAAAAATATAAATTATACCTTACATACCTCAAGTGTATCAAAAATTTCGTTTCACCTTAGGAGAATATGAAAAGGGAAAATATAATTCATCTTGCAACGTGTTAATGAAAAATTTCTAAAATTGTATGGTAAAAATGGTGAAACTGGCTGTCCCCTGGATTGAACCCGGGTCTAGGCCACACCCTTTCGCGCACCTAGCCAACCGAGCTAGGTGCCTAGTTTGTGAAATTTCCGTTTTTGGTTAAATATAAGCACATGTATAATAACTTCCTATTTTTTATTTAATGTTTGAAAAATCAAATGGTCTATTATGCTTCAAACTTTCTATTTCATCTTGATTCCATAATATATGTGTATGACCATAATTGACCGACAATTTTATGTTGGAATCATTTACTTCTTCCTGAGAGAATGTATTATCATTCACTCCTTCCTAATGGAAGGTTTTATCGTTTACTCCTTCCTGAGGTAATTAAATTTACCATTTTTTCTTTTATGGTCAATTTCCCTTTCAGTGCCTTTTCTTTTTCGAGGATGTTTTATCCTTTGAACCGACTGGCCTCCCATGTTTCAAACGGGATTCAATAGCCATATTAATATTATCCCTTTGCTTGTCTGTAATATCAATTCGAGCTAAAGCATTAGCATCTGGTATATAAGATTTTCAATATGTCTTTGTCCAATTTTCAATATGTCTTTGTTCTTCTTGGACATTAATTTTAACTGGAGCAATTCAAAACCTTTTGGATGAATTTCCTTCTTAAAATATCTTCTAGATATTTTACTCGAGGATACAGATAATACAATGATAACTTCAAAATTTATTTCACTTTCAGTTGTTTTCTATCTCCCCCTCATGTTGGGATTGATAATTAGCAAATGAAGCCCATAAGAAATCTCCCATTTATGGCTATATATTTTATTTATTCCCAACATGTCATTAAAACTCATCTTTGTGCGTTGTGTTGTAACAATTTCAGTATATATATATATCGCACACCCAAAGATGATAAATATTTGGTTTCTAAATAACTGTAATGGGGAGTAAATGTTTCAATAATAATACTTGTTCCAATGATCATTGATAATTAAGAATTTATCAAAGAAAAAAAAAATTGTCTGGAATAATATTCTTGCTATATTAGCTAAGCCATATGTGCAAACTTCAAGTTGCGAATTGATAACCATTTAGACGATGCATCGATTTAAATACTAAATGGTATCATGCTAGGATATGTGTATCCTTTAATGCTATTTAGGATTATCATATGATATGTGAATCCTTTTCATCATAGTATATCCTTGATGGCTTAATCTGTCATGCCATTATATCCTTGATGATATATATATATTCTTGAAACTCAATAAGTTTCTTATTGATTTTTGGGAAAAATAGAGCGTCCTCTATTTAAAAGCTTTGTACTATCAGGTAATTAGCTTTTCCCATTCTTTCTATTAATTTTGAATGTCCCAGGCAAAACCGTTATTTGCATTATTCGTCTAATTTATGAATAATTTATATATACATATGTTTGTCATTGTATTTCCACAAAACAATTGTATGTGTGTATGTGTGTACAACCCAAACTTGTATGTTTATCATGCTTCGTCTTTACCATTTAATATATTTTGTAAATATAAACTTGTTTTTATGAATCAAATAAACCTGACAGTTTTCTAACTTCCCAAAAATAACATTTCCTTAATACATCATTTATTATATATACATATATATATATATATAACCGTTGTATATATATAACCGTTGTATAACGGCTATAAAACGGTAATATAACCGTTACAAAACGGTTATAATTTACCACTATAAATAACCAATTATCAATCTCATTTTTTTTCACATCAAACCCTCTTCTTCTCAAAGTTATTCAAGAAAATTTTTTCGAAGATGATTCACCCGGTTTTAATATTGACCGGCATAATGTTAATATTATTGCCGATATTAATGTATGAGCTTCCGCCTCATCTATTTAGTACTTATGTATTCATTTATTTGTTCATAGTTGTACCTTTGTATGTTATCTCATTTTTAATGAGTATTTAGATTTTAATATTTATCTTATTTATGTTTTGTAACAAAATTGGCAACCTATAACTGAAGTAATTATTAATATGGTGGTAGGATCCATCTAACGGTGATAGGAGTTGCTGTTGAGATAACAATGCTCGTGTGTCATCTTCCATATCAATGTTGTATGTAAACATGTTTCAATTCATATGGCTACTTATCCAGATATGTAGCCTTTAATTTATGTTTATTCACAGACTTACGAATGGTTTACTTTCAGCTATAGCAAGTAAGTCTTTTAGTTTGTACGTATTTACCAGATACTTTAATAAAACTAATATACCAAATGAAAGAACCTGTCATGTCATATGTTTCGTGTCCCATGTCCTCTTTTCAAAATTCATGTCCTATCTCATGTTTCATGTCCTATTTCGAGTCCCATTATTATTTTATAATAATAATCACTTAATAAAATAACATATTTACATATAATAAAATAAAAGAAAAATCAAAAAATAAACATATGGATATAAATAAAATAATTGAAACGTAGTAAAATGATTCTAGTATATTGTTATGTTTGCAGACCTCTGTCTGTGTATACAACTGAAATTAATCAGAATCAGAATCATGAGGTGATGGTGGTGGCGGAGTAAATTGTTTTGAGATAATACTAGCTACTTGTCTTAGCATTTCTTCCTGCCACTCATTCTTTTTCGTCAACCACTCTATTTGTCTGGACATTTTCCGGTTCTTTTTTATTAGTTTATCAACCTTCATTGGATCTAAAAGTGGATTTATTAGAGGCACCGTACTTGGTCCGGCTTCAACAATTGACTGTTGTTGTTGCTCCGGATGTAGTGAAGACTGTTGCTGTAATAGTGGTGATATGGGTTGTTCTGGTGCTAACAACTCTTGGAATGTCATGTTATCATTAAATATGGATTGTTGCATCATTTCTCCTTGCCCAAAAGATAAAGGTGAAAGTGCCTGGTAGATGCCTGGTGTTTGTGGTTGAGTATGCTGTGTTTGATATGTGTTAGTTGAAATATGTTCAAACACGGGTGGTGTTAGCTGCTGTTGAGACAACAGATCATGCTGATAAAAAGATGATTGAGGAAACTGCTACAGTAATTGTTGTAGATTTTGTGATGTATTTTCTGGGATAACCGGTGCTGCCTCAGATTGAAACGATTGTGTTTGTGTAGGAATATCAATAGGTAGTATCTCAATATTTATAAAATTTATCACTCCAGGTAATCGTGGTGGGGATAATTCTTGAATAATCTGATCGTTTATGACACCTAGAGATTTGGCTATTTTTGTTATGTATGATCCTCCCATAAGGTTTTTCGGGGGACGTGTTTGGTATTGCTCAAAGTACATAGCAAGAGAGTAAGCAATATTACAATGGACTGACTCGAATATACTGTATAAGTGGAAGAGATCGGTACCACTAACCCTGTGTAGATTAGACGTGCACCCCCTGATCGTGTTGGCTAGAACACGGTGCATATACTGATAAAGAGGATCTCTAAATGTTCTTGAATTATTATTTTTACTCCATACTGTTGGTGTAAGTGTAGACCAATAATCTTGTATGCGATCAGGATATTCTGTTAATGCGTTTATAAATATAGGTGATCTAACCTCTTCTTCTGTATAAATACCTAAATGTACTGCGAACTCAGATAATGACAATTTAAAAGTTTCTCCACCGAGTCTAAAATCGATAGAGGGCTCAGATAGGTCTTTATTTCGTGTGAAATGAAAAGTAGACCAGAACTCATATACAAGTTCATCGTATGAAGGTTCTAAGATGTCAAAGAAACGACGCCATGGTGAACCAATTGGTAGTAACCTCGTCAGTCGATCATCTTTGTCTAGAATTCCCGTTATGTTCCAGTCGATACTATTAATAGTATTAACTTTAAGCCTCCCGAGGGTTAGACATTTCGTATGGGTGCGTACATCCTTAAACTGAAGAAATTTATGGACTTCGATCTGGGCATGAATTTCTGCTGCGTTTGAAGATTCAGCGTGTGCACGAGTAGAAAATTGAAGACTCATGATAGTAATATTGGGCTTTGTCTGAGCTCAAAATATAATTTGAGTATGGATTGTTTTGGGTATGTGTCGAACTATATCAGAAGTTCAGTTGGTTTGAGGATTTACACGAGTGGTGGGTTACTTATATAAATATAAATTAAGTTTACACAATACGCTTGGTTAAGGCTTCCATGACACACCTTGAAAAAAAAATTTACTGTATTAGGTTTGAAAATTTCGGTAACAAACAAAATGTTTAAACTAATATTAGATTCGGTAGGTATCGTGGGTAACGTGCTGATTATTACTGCTAAAAGGTTCTGATAGCAACAGTGATGATATTAATAATTGGTAATTTTATAGTAAAATATGCATAGCCATTTTTACGGATATATATATATTAGTATGCACAATAATAAATAAATTATTATGAATAGTGGATGACAACGACGCGCACAGTAAAGGAAATAATTATTACTCGAATTATTGTGCACAGTAAAAGCGCACAGTAAAAGTCTTGTTTTCTTATATATGTAAACATACACCACACACGGATGTATCCATCTTTTGTTTCCTATTGTAATCTTTTTCTTTAAAGAAACTGCAATAAAGGAGCTCAAAAGGAGCCTAAGTTTCCATCATACAAAATGCTTTTAGGCTAGTTTTATAACATAAATAAACGTTATTAAACATTAGATTTTATAAATAAATGTTAGATAACATAAATATAAATGTTAGGTGCATAAATAAATGTTAGATTTTTAGTAGTCCCAAATTTATTATATATATCCATAGTATGAGGTCCTCTGCAGTAATTTAGATTGTTAGTAGTCCCATAGTTATTATATTCCCATAGCAAATAGGTACCTCGTACTCATTTTTATTATTAAGTATGGGATTTAGATGTTTTTATGATAGGAGTGTCTGGATAACTGGGTCTCCTAAAGGAAAACAATCCCACGGTATAAAAGAAATATTACGTTTATCATAACAATTATAGTTTATATAAATTAATCAAATACTTACTTTGATTATAATTGCTTGAACTTTTCCTTGGCTAGAGCCTCGTTCTTGGCTAGAGCTTCGTG
>JARYGA010059186.1:0-48813 GCA_030545235.1 Helianthus tuberosus
CATTCCCCTTTTTCTTGAAGTTGCTACTATTACCCACACGTAATCCCTGGGTAATCTTTTGGGCCACTTCCTTTTTTTCGATTTTCTTCTCTTGTGTGTACTAGCTCGTCAGTTAGGGTGTTAGCTAATTCCACAAACTACAACTGGATTTCAAAATAAACTAGGGATTATGCATCCGTAACTTATTTTAGTATATCTATGTTATAGGAGTATTATGCTCAACATGCCTCTATGTAAAGTTTATTCTATCTCCTGTCTCTACTAAGTTGTTATCTAATGGGCAAAGTTCCTTTAAAGTTTCTAGCTCATAGGTGGCATGGGTGCTGGTACTGGTTTGGCCGTTCGACTATTTAATATAAGTTAGCATTTACTGCTGTAGTGGCTAACATGTGGAGATTTACCCATTGTTCATCCAATTCATCTTCCCCTAGTAGGTTATTGCCTGTTTCCTGAGTTTGTGCATTTATTTCCAGATATATTATTGCTCCCTTTGGTTGTAATTTCTTTATTTTCTCTCGACTTTTGCTAATAATCCAACTTCTCTTCTTAGAGGTAAATGGTTTCTTAGACTGAGCCTTACGAACAAATATTCCTTCCTCAGTATCTGCTGAGTATCCTGAGTGATTTGGTTGAAATGGGGTTCCCTTATCTTTTGGTGAACTATCTAGTTGACGATAGATGTCCGAAATTCTTTGCTTACCCATACTGTAGACTAACAAATAGTCAAATAATATAAAACATATAATCACATAAGTTATTTCCTAACACAGAATTTAAAACTTAAGTGTCAGCAGAACACTTCTTTGGCTTGAACAAGTGACAAGGCTCTGATACCACCTTCTGTCACAACCCCCGCCCCCTTATCTGTCTCGGGAACGGGCGGCCATGAGCCAGTTTTGGTGGTATCGGTGTTTATTAATTTGGCAGCGGAAATTTCATCAGGACCGTAGTTAGGAAATATTTTATCAGAGTAAACCACCATATTTTATAAATACAAATATATGGAAAAAAAACCAAGTTTGCAGTACACACATTTTTATAGGAATAAATCCTATTTTATTTAATAAAAACATCTATTTTATTTTAGGTAACTTTATTGCCACTTTTCCAAGCCATCAGTGCTCTCCAGCTGGCTTTTATTGGCTTCACACTAAGTTACCTGAAACACGTGTTTTAAAAACATTTGTCAGTGGGAAATACTGGTGAGTGAATCCCAGTTTAATCAAGTTTAAATAAAAGTCACAGTGAACAGTATTGAGAGTGATCACATTGTTTATGTCTACACAATTACTCCATTAGTACTGTCAATCCACTGACTTGTGGGTCATATTACACATTGGCTAACTCATTGTCCAATGGTAACGTATTGTCATCCCCGACTTACTACTCACAGTGTAGTACATTTTGTATACAAACCCCAACATACTGGCAGTAATTGAAGAACTACAAAGACTCAATCACTGCTAAATTTCATGGTAAAACATTTAAGGCTTGGTAAAACATTACCAAAAAGATTAACAAAAAGAGGATAAACTCACTTTGCTATAATAAGGCTTTCCTTGTGACTTCCTCGTTATAATCTATTAATTAAACAATGCACATGCGTTAGTATAATAACCCATTTTACATTAGTAATACCCTCCCCGAGACAGAAACTCCAACGACTACGTCGGGCAGAACCACGACAGCCTGTTACGGAGTCCTAGATCAATCGGGCAGTGTATCTAATATGTAATCGGGGTTATAATACTTACATCGAGGCAGGGCTTCGCTATTTAGGGGGTATTAATCCCGAAGATTATTATTCTTCAGAATTTCGAGAAAGGAAGAAAGAATGAACGAATTGTAACTGAAGGCCATCGATCCTATTTATAGTGCTGATCCAGCACTTTGTCGCGCCCCGCGTAAGATGAGGGGAAGGTTTACGCGGCCCGCGAGGGCAGCTAGGGCTGCAAATGGTCGCTGAGTCATCGACACGTGTCAGCACCGGGTTTCTCCTTATCTTATAGCTGTCGCGGCCCGCGAAGAATGGAGCAAGAGCTTACGCGGCCCGCTTGAACTTAAAGAATCAACGAATTCAGGTTTCAACCTTCATACCGCCCGTGTAAGGTTGGGGTGGGTCCTACGCGGCCCGCCTCAACTTAATATTTCTTGTTTTTAATTTATTTTTAAATGCTATATTGTATTTTGGGCTCGGTTTTCACGTACGGGGTGCATTTAAAAACATATAGGGGTATTCTAAATATATTAGGGTTATCAGAAATATTTTGGAGGGTTGATATATCTTGGTACAATTCCTAGATTTATTTAATAGAATATATAGTGCGCTCACACTTAAGTATAGTAACCCAATTCCACTTTATCCCTACGTCATGGGACAGAACCCCAACGAATTTAGGCAGAGCCTTGACATACGTTACGGGGCCCTACGTCACTTGGACAGGGTATCAATGATCAGGGCTACAATACTTAAAACGTGGCAGAGCTTTTGAAGTATTTACAAGTAAAATACTTAAATAAACTAATAGATTAGAAGAGACAGAATGAGAGGTCTAGAGGAATGAATTGGCAAACTAAAATGAGAAGGCATGGCTTCTATATATACTGTCTATGGAAAAATTGGATTGCACGTAACTCTTGGCCACGTACACCTTTCCATCTTTGACTTCTTCTTATCCATGAAATTCTATCAAAGTTTAAGTCTTATCATTTGATTTAAATAATACACGTACCCCTATAAATTTTCGATTCTTTCTTTCTTTTAAATTACACATGCATACGTAGGCATGTAATGAAATTAAATTGTAAGTTTAGGTTAATATATTATTATTATTATAATTAATTTAACTACTTCACTTATTTGGCGCGTATAACTTCTAAAATATAATGTTGTATAAAATAATAAATATGTCATTAGAATGAGAATATTTTTTGTCTACATTTGGGTCTAAGTTTCATTAAAAACGGAGTAGGTTCAAATATAAAGTATTTTTATAATTTAATTATTTAAACGGTTCCTACGTTTGTCAAAACACCTTATATTTTTATTGGTCAACTTACCCATGATGCATCCTTTTAATAATATAAGTTTTTATATATATTTTAAATAAAAATTTTGGGACTGTTACATCTACCATGATGCTTTCTTTTACAGGTATTGCAAAATGGAACAGTGGAAGATCGCCCATTCCCCGTTTTCTTGAAGTTGCTACTATTACCCACACGGAATCCCTGGGTAATCTTTTGGGCCACTTCCTTTTTTTGATTTTCTTCTCTTGTGTGTACTACCTCGTCAGTTAGGGTGTTAGCTAATTCCACAAACTACAACTGGAATTCAAAATAAACTAGGGATTATGCATCCGTAACTTATTTTAGTCTATCTATGTTATAGGAGTATTATGCTCAACATGCCTCTATGTAAAGTTTATTCTATCTCCTGTCTCTATTAAGTTGTTATCTAATGGGCAAAGTTCCTTTAAAGTTTCCAGCTCATAGGTGGCATGGGTGCTGGTACTGGTTTGGCCGTTCGACTATTTAATATAAGTTAGCATTTACTGCTGTAGTGGCTAACATGTGGAGATTCACCCATTGTTCATCCAATTCATCCTCCCCTAGTAGGTTATTGCCTGTTTCCTGAGTTTGTGCATTTATTTCCAGATTGATTATTGCTGCCATTGGTTGTAATTTCTTTATTTTCTCTCGACTTTTGCTAATAATCCAACTTCTCTTCTTAGAGGTAAATCGTTTCTTAGACTGTGCCTTACGAACAAATATTCCTTCCTCAGTATCTGCTGAGTATCCTGAGTGATTTGGTTGAAATGGGGTTCCCTTATCTTTTGGTGAACTATCTAGTTGACGATAGATGTCCGAAATTCTTTGCTTACCCATACTGTAGACTAACAAATAGTCAAATAATATAAAACATATAATCACATAAGTTATTTCCTAACACAGAATTTAAAACTTAAGTGTCAGCAGAACACTTCTTTGGCTTGAACCAGTGACAAGGCTCTGATACCACCTTCTGTCACAACCCCCGCCCCCTTATCTGTCTCGGGAACGGGCGGCCGTGAGCCAGTTTCGGTGGTATCGGTGTTTATTAATTTGGCAGCGGAAATTTCATCAGGACCGTAGTTAGGAAATATTTTATCAGAGTAAACCACCATATTTTATAAATACAAATATATGGAAAAAAAAACCAAGTTTGCAGTACACACATTTTTATAGGAATAAATCCTATTTTATTTAAAAAAACATCTATTTTATTTTAGGTAACTTTATTGCCACTTTTCCAAGCCATCAGTGCTCTCCAGCTGGCTTTTATTGGCTTCACACTAAGTTACCTGAAACACGTGTTTTAAAAACATTTGTCAGTGGGAAATACTGGTGAGTGAATCCCAGTTTAATCAAGTTTAAATAAAAGTCACAGTGAACAGTATTGAGAGTGATCACATTGTTTATGTCTACACAATTACTCCATTAGTATTGTCAATCCACTGACTTGTGGGTCATATTACACATTGGCTAACTCATTGTCCAATGGTAACGTATTGTTATCCCCGACTTACTACTCACAGTGTAGTACATTTTGTATACAAAACCCCAATATACTGGCAGTAATTGAAGAACTACAAAGACTCAATCACTGCTAAATTTCATGGTAAAACATTTAAGGCTTGGTAAAACATTACCAAAAAGATTAACAAAAAGAGGATAAACTCACTTTGCTATAATAAGGCTTTCCTTGTGACTTCCTCGTTATAATCTATTAATTAAACAATGCACATGCGTTAGTATAATAACCCATTTTACATTAGTAATACCCTCCCCGAGACAGAAACTCCAACGACTACGTCGGGCAGAACCACGACGCCTGTTACGGAGTCCTAGATCAATCGGGCAGTGTATCTAATATGTAATCGGGGTTATAATACTTACATCGAGGCAGGGCTTCGCTATTTAGGGGGTATTATGCCCGAAGATTATTATTATTCTTCAGAATTTCGAGAAAGGAAGAAAGAATGAACGAATTGTAACTGAAGGCCATCGATCCTATTTATAGTGCTGATCCAGCACTTTGCTGCGCCCCGCGTAAGATGAGGGGAAGGTTTACGCGGCCCGCGAGGGCAGCTAGGGCTGCAAATGGTCGCTGAGTCATCGACACGTGTCAGCACCGGGTTTCTCCTTATCTTATAGCTGTCGCGGCCCGCGAAGAATGGAGCAAGAGCTTACGCGGCCCGCTTGAACTTAAAGAATCAACGAATTCAGGTTTCAACCTTCATACCGCCCGTGTAAGGTTGGGGTGGGTCCTACGCGGCCCGCCTCAACTTAATATTTCTTGTTTTTAATTTATTTTTAAATGCTATATTGTATTTTGGGCTCGGTTTTCACGTACGGGGTGCATTTAAAAACATATAGTGGTATTCTAAATATATTAGGGGTATCAGAAATATTTTGGAGGGTTGATATATCTTGGTACAATTCCTGGATTTATTTAATAGAATATATAGTGCGCTCACACTTAAGTATAGTAACCCAATTCCACTTTATCCCTACGTCATGGGACAGAACCCCAACGAATTTAGGCAGAGCCTTGACATACGTTACGGGGCCTTACGTCACTTGGACAGGGTATCAATGATCAGGGCTACAATACTTAAAAGGTGGCAGAGCTTTTGAAGTATTTACAAGTAAAATACTTAAATAAACTAATAGATTAGAAGAGACAGAATGAGAGGTCTAGAGGAAGGAATTGGCAAACTAAAATGAGAAGGCATGGCTTCTATATATACTGTCTTTGAAAAAATTGGATTGCACGTAACTCTTGGCCACGTACACCTTTCCATCTTTGACTTCTTCTTATCCATGAAATTCTATCAAAGTTTAAGTCTTATCATTTGATTTAAATAATACACGTACCCCTATAAATTTTCGATTCTTTCTTTCTTTTAAATTACACATGCATACGTAGGCATGTAATGAAATTAAATTGTAAGTTTAGGTTAATATATTATTATTATTATAATTAATTTAACTACTTCTCTTATTTGGCGCGTATAACTTCAAAAATATAATGTTGTATAAAATAATAAATATGTCATTAGAATGAGAATATTTTTTGTCTACATTTGGGTCTAAGTTTCATTAAAAACAGAGTAGGTTCAAATATAAAGTATTTTTATAATTTAATTATTTAAACGGTTCCTACGTTAGTCAAAACACCTTATATTTTTATTGGTCAACTTACCTATGATGCATCCTTTTAATAATATAAGTTTTTATATATATTTTAAATAAAAATTTTGGGACTGTTACATCTACCAGGATGCTTTCTTTTACAGGTATTGCAAAATGGAACAGTGGAAGATCGCCCATTCCCCTTTTTCTTGAAGTTGCTACTATTACCCACACGGAATCCCTGGGTAATCTTTTGGGCCACTTCCTTTTTTCGATTTTCTTCTCTTGTGTGTACTAGCTCGTCAGTTAGGGTGTTAGCTAATTCCACAGCATCGTCAATAGTGCGAGGTCTCGCAGCTTTAACGATATTAAGGATTTCGCCAATCAATCCCCAAATATAGCGGGAAATAAGCACCGGCTCTGGCGAAGCCAGTGTTGGTACTACTCTAGCATACTCAAAGAATGTCGAAGTATACCCTCGACAGTCTACACCCATCATCCGATGGTTCAGGAATTTATTGGCCATTTATTCCTTTTCGTATTCGGGACAGAATTTTCTTCCACTAGCTGTTTAAATTCTTCCCAACTCATGGCATAGGCCATATTTCTTTCTTTGGCTTGAAGTACTGTATTCCACCATTCTAGCGCTCATTCTTTAAAAAGATGCGATGCATACATGACCTTGTCTTCCTCGACACATTTACTTATCATAATTAGTGCTTCGGTTTTCTCTAACCAACGCAGTGCAGCAGTTTCCCCTTCGTAGCCTGCAAATTCAACCGGTTTACAAGCAAGAAACTCCTTATAGGTGCAACCAGGCGTTGCAGCTTTCATTTTCTTAAGGAGTGGAGCTTGCATCCCATCATTGTCGTTATTAGTATGGTTGTCGCCTCCATTTACACTATTACTAAAGTTGTCGCCGTGTGTACGTTTGCTAGGAATAATTTGTTGAGGTTCAACAGGTTTCTGGGCAGCAACAAGGATTGCGGGAATAGCATTGGCTATTCCTTGAGCAACAATATTCTCGATATCTTTCCTATTGAGGAGATGATCCTCATTATTCTGCTCAGACTGATTAACTTCGTTAACTGGTTCGTTACTAGCGTGTTCCATCTGGTAATTTAATATATAT
Organism: Helianthus tuberosus; assembly: GCA_030545235.1. NCBI lineage: Eukaryota > Viridiplantae > Streptophyta > Magnoliopsida > Asterales > Asteraceae > Helianthus > Helianthus tuberosus. The sequence goes on from JARYGA010059186.1 coordinate 7,310, forward strand.
ATATATATATATATATTATTAGCATAAAATAAATAACAATTATATGTAAAACAATCGCACAAAAATCATAACACACATGAGCCCCCCCTTGATCCTTACGCGGCCCGCGAGGGGCACCTATTCGTAGATTAGGGCTAGCATGTCATACCTAGGTCTACCACGTGTGTGACACGTGGCCTGTTGGCAGCTCCGGAGTTTTGGTGTGTTGTCGCGGCCCGCGTAAGCCTAGGCTTACCCTTACGCGGCCCGCGTGAAGGTTAAACTTCACATTTTCTTGGTTTTTCATGCACAGTAGGGTTTTAGGGGTCCGGTTTCGTACTTATGGGTCGTTTTGGGATATTTTTGAAGGTCCTTACAGTTTTGATCAAAATATGTGTTTGTAAGTATGAATGTGTATGTGTAAGTATGTACATGTGTTTTATAAGTATGTATGCGTGTTGGTAGTATGTTAATATGTGTGTATAAAGTATGTAACTTTGTGTATGTAAGTATGTGTTAATGTGCATAAATTATGTTTAAGTTTCATGATTTATATGTTTATGGTCACGTTTGAAAAAAAAATATGTTTAAGTTGATAATTTCTATGTTTATGTTTAGGTTTGAGAAAAAAATATGTTTAAGATGATAATTTGAATGTTGTTTATGTGTAGGTTTGAAAAAAAATAGTTTAAGTTTGATAATTAGTATGTTTGTGTTTTGGTTTGAAAACATTTATATTTAACTTTGAAAGATATATATTAGTTAGGAAATACCCTCCTTGAATTAAAATTATCATTTAAAACATAACGAACATAGAAAATACCCGCCAAAATTGAAATCACCATTTAAAACAAAAGGAGCTAAGAAAATACCCGCCAAAATTTAAACCATCATGAAGAACATTACATATTTAAAAAATCGTGCCTGATATTGAATTCATCATTTCAAACATAACGAGCTAAGAAAATACCCAATCGAAATTGAAATCATGATTTAAAACATAACGTTTCGCCCAAAATTTAAAACAATCATTAAGAACATAACAAGCTTAAAAAACTATGCCCGTGTTTGAATTAATCATTTTAAACCTAACGAGCTTGGAAATACCCGCCCGAAATTGATTTAGAAATTAATTTCGGGTTGTCCCTGTTTATCTTGGGACTGCTTTTTGAATACTTTACCTCATTTAGGATGTGAATGTGTATTACATGATTGTTTGTTTAAGAAGGATTCGGTTATCATTTTCTCTTTGCTCCTCGGGTATATATAGCATTACATATATACTTGGGAGCTAAGAGGAAATGCTGCATAATTTTTCTTAAACAAACAATCATGTAATACACATTCACATATGAGATAAAGTGTTCAAAAAGTGGGTTTAGCAGCCTACCCTTGTCTTGTTAATCCTAAATTAGATTTTCTTTCAGTTGCATAATGCCTGTCGATAAAAGTTGGATTGATTCCCCACGTCATTCACCTCACTACAAGCAAGGACTCAAGTCATTTATCTAGATGTGTGAAAGAGTGATAAAAAACCATGATGAAGTTAGATGTCCGTGTACCCAATGTAAAAATTCCGGCTTAAAAAATATGGCAGAAATGAAATACCATTTGCGTATTAACAGTTTTTGGAAGGAATACACGAAGTGGACCTATCACGGGAACACGACTCCAATTGAAGAAGTAAACGATGTTGCTCCACAAGACGGTATGGGAAACGTTATTAAAGACATTAGGGGGGAGCGTATGGAAGAAGATACATACCTTAACCAAGAGAACTCGAATGGAGATAGTAGCGGTGTTGTTGATGATTTTGAAGACCTGGTAAAGGAAGTTGAAACAGAATTATATCCTGGTTGTACCAAGTATTCTTCTATCGACTTTTTAGCAAAGCTTTTGAATATAAAGGATACGTACCATTTGCAAAATGAAGCAGTAGATCGAATCCTCTCGTTGTTGCGAGAGTCAATGCCAGAAGGCAACAAGATTCCCCCTTCATATTATGTAGCTAAGAAGACATTTAAGAAGATTGGTTTGGCATATGAGATGATGGATGTGTGCACAAATGATTGTGCTCTCTTTTGGAAAGAAAACGAGTCCTTGCAAAATTTTCCCATTTGTAATGAGAGTCGATGGTTCGTTAAAGACACAAAAGGCACGAAGGTGGCTCGTAAGGTGTTACGATACTTTCCTTTGACGCCTAGACTACGACGTTTGTATTGTTCAAGGCACACAGCGAAAGATATGATATGGCATAGTACCGGACGATCGGAAGATGGGATAACGTTTCACAATCGCACAAGGATTCCCTCATGAACCACTTACGGGTAAATAAGTTATATGCATAAATTTTTATCAAATATTTAAGCACATGCAAATCTAATTTATATATGATATTTTAACTTTTTTTATTTAATTTGTAGGAAAATTTCAATTTTGATGAAGTGGAACATGATTTAGAGGCGAGAAACTTGACGGGTGGTATTAGGACTGTGCTTATGAAGCGGTACTCTGACCGCAAGTACGAAGCTAAAAAATTATTTGAGAGCGAGGGAGGTTACAATGATATTGAGAGGGCAAGGGCATACCATCCCGCGGATATGCCCTATGATAACTGGTTGAGAACCATCGAAGGTTTCCGGGAGGAAAAATATATTAAAAGAAGCAAGGCCAACAAACTAGTACGCGAGAAACAACAATGCCCATATCGTGGGGGGACATCGTCGTACGGTAGCACCGCCTATAAAAATGTAATGTTTTATGTATGTGTGCATGTCTGTAAGCTTTTGTTTATTTAATGTCTAATCTAAGTTTAATGTTAAACAGGATATGGATTGGGTACCTACGTATGCTAAAACCCACACGGAGAATCAAGGGAATTGGGTTGATCCGTTTGCTGAACAAAATTACGTAAGTATTTCTTTTAAGTATTATTTTCTATAACAAATATATATATATACACACACATATAGTGGAGGGTTCAAATGAGAAGAAAAATTTTGTAAGAATAAAAAGAATAAGTTTTAAACCAATAGAAATGCTCCATTTTACTTCATTTAATATGTATATTTAATGTTATTAATAAGGGCATATAGGTAAATTTCTAATTGTAATTAATTAGCTAACTAAATGAAATTTGTAACTCACTTTTAAATATACTCTTTAAAGATAAAATAATTTAGGGTGAAGGACAATTTTCGACATGTGTAGGATAAATTTTAGTATGTGTAGGATAAATTCTTAAATGTGTATGATAAATTTAGATATGCGTAGGCTAAATTTCGGTAATTGTAAGATATATGTAGGATAAATTTTGAAATGTGTAGGATAAAATGTGTTTTGCTTTATTAATGAAAGATAACATAATTAATGGGAGGAGTTATAAACTATAAAATATTTTACTTTTATGCCCTTTCTTCTTTTTCTTCTCACATTAAATTTCTTCTCAAATGAACCTTCCCCTATACACATATATATATTTAATCATCTTCGTAAAATATAGCGGAACATACAACAGGCCACAAATGAATGGAGCGGTGATGGTCCTTCAATTGCCCCGTATCAGGAAGTGTTGGGAGAGCGGCGAGGATGGTACCGCGGGATGGGGCATAAACCTTCTTCCAACACGTCCTCGAACATGTCGTCTTCGCAAGCTCGGACGCAAGAACCCTTTTCCGAGGTAAAACGCAATTTATAAAATGACAAACGAACGCATGTTTCCTTGTTAAATACATGTTGGTAGCGTTAATTAATATGCTAATATACGTTTTGATATCTATTATTGTGGGATTTTGTTAACAACTTGTTCCAAACCCCGCCCTTTTTTAACCAACTTAGCAACTATCTTGCTTCACAAGGAAAAGGAAAAGGAAAAGGAAAGTCAAACGACTACGATTCTGATGACTTATTTGATAATGATTCCGACGACGAGTGACTTGTTGTTTTTAATGTATGATTTAATTAAACGTTGTAGGATTATAATGTACGACTTAAACGTAGTTTTTAATTATATTACCTTTAGTATATGTTCATGGCGTATGTTTGCGTTGTTTGAAATTGGCAGGTTCTGTTTTTTCGGCCGTAAAACTGGCTGGGTGCTGTATATACAGCTGCTGTATTAAAAAAAAAAAGACTTTTAGCGGCTACACGTGTCGCCGCTATTGCCTTTAACCCTTTACCGACCATTACTAATACCGGCGACCATTTAGCGACGACAAGGGGCGTCGCTAAAGGTCTAAGATCAATACCGGCGACGTAGGCCTTTTGCGACGACAGGAGGCCAATAGCGGTCGATCAATACCGGCGACCATTTACCGGCGACATGTCGCCGCTAAAGGTCAATACCGGGGACGTATTCCATCAATACCGGCGACAGCTGTCGCCGCTAAAGGTGGTCCATTCTTGTAGTGAGGTTCTTTTAAATTAAGAGATTTTGACTAAACGAAAATTAATCCCGCAATTTGTGTTTACCGATTGTGTGGTTGCGCATTTTTCCCATATATGCATGGGAGGTTGGGTTTTATTTTATTTATTTCAATTATGTTATTTGTTTTTTCTTTATTCTTTTATAATTCTTAGAGAATTAGGATGACTTTTATAAGGTTTTTTATTATTTTTTTCTAAATTTAACGCAAAAGACATGACTATTTATATTTCACAACACGTTTATAAATTTATTTGGAAGCAGATTGTAAAAGTTGGTCATGACTTTATGCGGCAATTCAGAAGCATCCCAGGTGATGGGCGGCTCATCTCATTCCGGAAAGAAAGGTGGATAGGTGAGACCCTTTTATGCGGCAAGTTTCCAGACCTTTTCGAACTGGAGCAGGTAACGAATGTGGCATTAGCTGAGCGGATAACGAAGATTGAGGGGAGGTCTGGTATTCAGTTTGATTATGTAAATGTAGGAATGATTTGATTTTCAAACAACTTGATGTCATTAAGGGGGAGATCAAACATCTTGGATACCTTTGGATCAAGCATCGGGCCAAGGTTCAAAGCTTGACGTGGTCTCAATGGTATAACTTTGATTTATCGTGTATGAACCTGTAGTCCGTTTGGGGTTCTTTTGTATCTGTATGCTGGTGATGAACAATAATAAATTCGTTGGCCTTTCAAATAAAAGGGTACATAATACGATAAGAGTTTAATCATTCGAATATAAAACAAACACTTGTTTAATAGTTTCAGTTCGTGAAGCAAGCCACGTCTACTTATTTAATAACGGTTTCAACTTCAAAGCATTTCCAAATATTTAATAACTATTCAAATCAGTTGGTAAAGGAAGCCACCTCTTAATCACATCCACACATTCTTTTGGTTTGTCGACTGGCACTAAGTGTCCTGCTCCCTGCCAACATCCCAATTTTATAAGAACATAATTATAGCATGCGTACAAATTAAAGAGAAGATAAGGCGCGAAACATGAATCGAACGAAAAACTGAAACCTCAAACATTCAATAAGGAGCGTATTGAGGTGCATGACCATGTACATATTAGATTAGTTGTAAAATTAATTTTTGGCACATATACGATATTAGGTGATCTATAACTCTAAAGAATTAATACGATAAATATCATTTTGAAATTGCTAATTTTTTTTTTTTTTTTTTTGTAAACATAGGCAAGTTTTTATATATAATATTGTTATTTTAATTGCTAATTAAAATAATAATATTGTTATAAAATGTATAGTATTTGATTGATTATATAACTCCATTTTGGGGGTATAAGTTTAACTCTTTAAGATTTGGTATTGGCCGGGAGATGAGACTCTATACCAACGGAAAATCCTTGAACACGTAGGGTAATGAGCAGTGGCGAAGCTTGACCCGAACGACGGGGGGTCGAAAACGTATATACTCAAAAATTTCTATAGAACCCGGGGGTCGAAAACGTATATACCCAAAAACTTCTATATGAAAACTACATATATAACACTACTGAGCGAAAAAGTTCGGGGGGTCGGGCGCCCCCTCCCCCCCCTTCTATACTTCGCCCCTGGTAATGAGTAATTGGTACCCGACAGGAATGGGTTATCCGGTCTAGTTAAATATGGGACAAGATATAAGATGAAGTTTAGAATAAGCTATGAGACTGCGAGGATTATTGGTCATATCATTAATTCCATTACCATCCCAACAAGTGCATAATTTCTAAATATGACATGAAACACACAGTTCCATATAAAGATAATGAAAATTTTCTTACTTTAACCGTAGCTAATGTCAATGAGAAATCATTTTCTGCATATGTCATTTCATATCTGCAAGACAGATGAAACTGGAATTAATGCGCATAAATACAACATGGCCACGAAATAAAAATAGTAGCCAATTGAGTCGTACGTACCCTCCAACTTGACCATCAACGAAATATGGCTCCCATGGTTTTTCAACTCCCATACTAAGAGAAGCTACCCATTGCTCGACACCAACATATGGGAATGTCATGTCATGATCGCCACTGCCAATTAATAACAAAACGAAATTATAACTAAAATTCGATAGTAGATTAGGTATAGAATAAAAGAATATTGTATGAAGGACATCATATTATCATGTCACGTTACATAATTATCAAAGCTCGACAATTTTTGCTGGCAAGTTGTTTATGATACGGCAAGCTGGTAAAAATATCATAAGCGTAACAAGATGTGTCATTTTTTCCTTCAGAGTAATGCATATCTTCGTTTTGCAACACCCACTTTCCAATAGAGCCCTAAGCAAAAGTTATATAATCAATATGCTTGAATAAAATTATTGATCTTTGTGGCAAACAAAGTTAGTTACACAGCTGAGAAATGTTGAGAGCATATTGTGCCACATCAGTATTCGCCCAAATTTCTATGGCGTCAAAAGCATCCTCCTAGAAAGAGAAATTAGAGATATTTGATTAATATCATTAGGTTAAATCATGCAAACATACAGAGAGAGAGAGAGAGAGAGAGAGAGAGTAATACTTGACAATATGACGAGATATTTGATCCATCGCAAAAAGGTTCCAATATGTTGTTAATATTAATTTGATCTGTTCACTGTAATTCAAAATTTTACACAACATCGTATCATGTTTTAATTTGAAGAATATATCCAAAATACTCACTTGTTTGTATCTTTGAAGACTATGTGCACATAATGAGTCTGCTGTATCACTGTTTACATAATTACCATGACAATTTTCTACAGCCGACTGCAAAAAAAAAAAAAAAAAAAAGGTAAAAATATACACTATTAGACATAAAAACATTAAGCTACCATGTTAATCATTATTTGTTTAGTGTAAATTAAGAAAAGACCTTATAAATATCATCTGATATTAATGCCATACGGTGAGCGTATTCAAGTCTTGAGTTGAAGTCCATGAATTTATCGGTGAGAGGACTGCAAAGAATGTACCCCTATATCCCCATTAAAAGAAATTTTATAAGTGCATAGATAGTGAGCTTAGATAATTTGTTGGCATTTCAAAGTTTTTATGGTTTGATCATTTACTTGAATATTTAGTGTTGGTTGATCTCCGCGTTCATTGCCTGTAAATACGACAATGATCAGAACACAACACATAATATGGTGAAATATTAACGAAATAGATAAGTTCTAAAGTCACCTTCATATACTTTCATTGTGATGATGGGAGTGATAAGACCCATGTAAGATATCCCTCCAATGTAAAGTGGATTCTTCAGAAACTTAGGGTGGTCAATGAGAAACTATTCATCAAATAAAAGAAATCAAATTAATTAATAAGAGAACCCTAAATTCATTACCCACACCATGTTTTTTGGACGTGGCCCACTTTCACCCAGGGATTTTTGAGGTATGTCTCTATCATTAAAAGCCCTTTGATTTCTAGTGTTAGCATTAATATATCTACTCTAATACTAATAAAGAAATACATATAATGCCATGAGCATTCTCTAATTTAATTTTATTTATATAATGCCATGTATCATTCTCTCATTTAATTAATTTATTTATATATGAAATTAATACTATATTAATATAGTAGTTTAATCTCTAATATTATCAATTAATTATTGTTATATCTAATAATATATAAATATAAATAATTGCTCTACATTATCCAATCTATCTTTGTGTTAGTTTCTTAAACTTTATTTTTTAAAGATTACATGGATTTTGACTTTGTTTTCTTTTCTTCATTAAAATATTTAAATTATAAACTGATAAATAATTAAATGAGTATTTAAATTAAATTTTGATAATCGTTAACTTATATTTTAGTTGATGATGAATAATAATTAAGTTATTTCTAATTATTGTAGAGGATATTTATATAGCATCTTCAGTTAAATTTGATAAACTAACTGGACATATTTGATTTGCTTTAATTATTAACAATAAAAATATATAATTTGAAGAATAATTACTGAAATCCCCTGTGCGATTCGGTGGGAATTCAATTTCCAACGATATGGGTTTGGTTCATTACGGTAATGACATTCTGTATAACTACAAAAAGAAAAAATCTAATACTAATAAAGAAATATATATAATGCGATGTGGCATTCTCTAATTTAATTTTATTTATATAATGCCATGTGGCATTCTCTCATTTAATTAATTTATTTATATATGAAATTAATACTATATTAATATAGTAGAAGTAGTAGATTAATCCCTAATACTATTAATTATTGTTATATCTATTTATAATATATAAATATAAATAATTGCTATACATTATTCAATTTATCTTTGTGTTAATTTCTTAATATTTATTTTTTAAAGATTACATGGATTTTGTCTTTGTTTTCTTTTTTTTATTAAAATATTTAAATTATAAACTTATAAATAATTAAATGAGTATTTAAATTAAATTGATAAAGAATTAAATGAGTATTTAAATTAAATTTAGATAATCGTTAACTTATATTTTAATTGATGATGAATAATAATTAAGTTATTTCTAATTATTGTAAAGGATATTTATATAGCATCTTCAGTTAAATTTGATAAACTAACTTGACATATTTGATTTGCTTTAGTTATTAACAAAAACAAATGTATAATTTGAAGAATAATTACTGAAATCCCATGTGCGATTCGGTGGGAATTCAATTTCCAGCGATATGGGTTTGGTTCATTACAGTAATGACACTCTGTATAACTACGAAAAAAAAACCAAAGAAATAAAGTCGTTAAACTTCAGAGTATAAAAATTGTGTGGCCATTTTAAAAAATGTTTAAACTTTAATATTCTTGTCACAGAAACACAAAAGAAAAGAAAACATTATATTAAAGTGAAAACCGTTAATAAAATATATACTCAAGCTGATGTTTAACATATAGAAGTACTAGCATATTATTCATGTTAGCGCTCCATTTCAAATTATTTATAATTCAAGGTGTTTAAATTATATGGTTTAACTTATGTTTTTAATGATAATTAGCAATAGTTATCCATTATATATTGGTTTTTTAATATGTGTAAATTTATTTCAAAATTATTATATTTTTCTTTAAATTTCAAAGAAAAAACTGAGTTTTTCTTGATTATGGGTGATTTAATTTAAGTAATTTTTGTATGAGATTTATCATCTCTAACTTATGTAAGATATTGTATTTATTCAATCCATGTGTTAGCATTAATATATATATATGTGTGTGTGTGTGTGTGTGTGTGTGTGTACGTATATATAGGGGAAAATTCTATGTAGAACACTAAATATTGCGAGAACACGCATAATAAAATCAATCACTAATTTTTTCAATCCTAAAAACCTAAAAAATAAATGAAAATGTTATAAATGTAAGATTTATTGTTTCTCAAACTAGAATTTAAAATAAAATATGAAAAATCTTCCTTTTTTAAATAACCTACACATGTAGGTTATGTGTAGGATAAATTACCTACATGTATGTATACTATGTGTCGGAAAAAATATGATTTTTTATGTATATATAATACACATATGAATGTAAGAAAAATAAAATTTAAGAAATATGAACCTTAAATCTCAAAATTTAGTAATTTAGAGTTGTTCTTTTTGTTCTCGCAATAATTAGTGTTCTGTAATGATCTTTATCCTATATATATATATATATATATGATAGAGATCCTAAGAGAAGTCCAACATATTTGCTATTTTAGGTATATAAAAAAATTTCAAAAAAAATTTATATACAAAAACTAGCGATTTTAATAAAAAAAATTGTAAAAACAAAATTGGTTTGTTTTTTTAAGCTTTTTTAGTTAGTTTTCGAGTTTTTGCGTTAAAAATGGTTTTCATTTGAAACATCCTCTCTCTCTCTCTCTATATATATATATATATATATAAAAGTTTATTTCTACTATACCCTTTTCACAAAATCATGAGCTTGAGCAGCCACAATACTATCACTAGTAACCCATGCCTCTTTAGTTTTAGCATAGGAAAATCCAGTGCCAGCAGGAATATCCACAAAAATGATACTAGCCATCTACAATGATAATTAATTACAGCAACAAAATAAAGTATATAATTTCAAAAATAAGAAGATTATTTCAACCTTTGTCCATGCGTATTCATTTAATAATAAGGTAGCAGCAGTGATGCCATTATCAATGTTAATGGCAAACGGGCCTACAATCATGACGCGAAAAAAATTGCAAATTATTGTACTCCTTAAAACAACTACTCAAACTTAACTAAATTAACGCACATACCGATTCCATGTAGTAAACCAAGTATCACAGATGTTCCAGGGCCGCCAGGGATATAACATATAAGAGGGTCTTCTTCAGGATTATTTTCTGACTCAACAAAATAATAAAATAACTGTACTTCTTCTGTCTCCCCTACTCCAACATAACTTCAATTCCAAACAAAATTACATTAATTATAAAAAAGTATATGAACACTTATATTGAGGCAAAATTCAGTTTAGCCACTAGATGTTTTGGTATTTGGATGCCTATAAATTCAATTTATACTTTCTTCAGTGACTTTTTTTTGACCTTATGCCTCAAACCATAACGGGTCAAAAGGAGTAAAACTATGACGAATCATATTTTGGTGATAAAACAATAACTCGTTAAACCATAACGACGAGTAAATTGGTGAGTAACCATATATTGGTTATTAAACAATGAATTTTTGAAAGAGGACTCTATTGTGTAAACCATAACGGGTCAAACGAGTAAATTGGTGAGTAACCATATATTAGTTATTAAAAATGAATTTTAGAAATAGGACCCTATGGTGTGAACCATAATGGCTCAAACGAGTAAAATGGTAAGTAATCGCATATGGGTGATTAAGCCAATAATTTTTAAAAATAAGATCTTATGGTGTAAACTATAACGGGTCAAATGGATAAAGGGTAAGTAATCATGTATTAGTGATTAAACAAGGAATTCTTGAAATAAGACTATATGGTGTAAACCATGATGGGGCGAATGGGTAAGACGGTAAGTAAACACCTTTTTGGCAATAAAGAATACATGGTTAGATTGAGGTGCCTAAAAGGTAAGCCAAGAGTGGGTCAAATGGACAACCGGGTCAAATGGTGATGTTATCACCATTTGAATATGATATTTAATGCTTTGTCTTGTTATGTCATATACTTAAAAGTAAGTAGAATGTACAGGTATGCTATGCCATGAATTAGCAAAAAGAATCGCAAGGTATTGATAACGAGTCATTGCTTTGACCCGCACCAAGTATGTGTAATGGATTATGCTTTCGGTAAGGGCTTATCGTCCGACTAAAGATGGTTAGGTCAAATTTGGATAATAGATCAACTCAAGTGAGGTATGACCAAGGTTGGAGAACTCGCTAGTCGCTAGTCAGCCAGTGAGATGGGGACTAGCAGTGATTACTCGGAATTAATTGGATCGGTTTTTTATATGTAATTTTCAGTTTTATGTATACATATACACATTTTTATAAGTAAATATTTTAAGTAACTAGGTTTAATTCTTACTCAACTCATTTTTTAAGTATACTAGATTAATTGTTGGAATTCACATGGTTTAGTTGGAAACTAGCCGGAATTTAGAGGTTTTGCCCGGAATATACGGGTTTTTTCCGGAATCTGGCCGAAATTGTCGATTTTTGGCCGGCCGACCAGGTCCAACTAGGCCCAACTAGAGCCGTAGCGATTAATCACCAACTAGTCGCGAATTAGTCGCGATTTTTACAACACTAGGTATAACTAGTAATTGGGTAAAGTGGCCCATAAAGCCAAGAATATGTTTATGATGCTAAATTTTAACTAAATGAGTTTTAAAAGACAAGCCCATTGAAAATCTCTATGTCCTTAAGGACATAGCAAATCTTAACGGGGTAACGAGTTAAAAGTATTCAATAGGTTTCATTTAAATTTATAAATTCCTCGATTTGGAAAAAAAAACCTTCAATTTGACTAAAACGCCCTTGGGTAAACTACCTTCAAGGGTAGATTTGTTAACGAGTCCTATGATCGAGTGGATCATTCCGATAACTACATATGGAAGAGTTGAACAAAATGGCTCAAAGTCTCATAACGGGTCGTTTGGGTAAAGCATAATACCATAGGGTAATATGGGATTATTAAGGTTTTGTCAAGAGCAACCAACCATAATTGAGGTTGTGGTTGAAACAAATGATGAAAAACTTGGTAAGAAAGTAGGAGGCATGAACTAGAATGCATCCTAACGGGTCGGTTGGGTAATAAACTTCAAACCAAAATAGTGATTTGAAAAGCTAAAGGATCCAGGTTTGGATCAAGGTTATGAACCTATAAATGTAGGGGGAAGTCCTAAGAATGGTAAAGTTGAAGTTGGGCCAAGTTGGGTGCAAAACAATGAATTTTTTGCAAAAAATCGAACGGGAGTGAAACTGCTAGCTCTGGCAAACTTCTGGAAAAGTGTCTCCCGCGCTTCATGGAGAGACATGGTGTCTCTCATGTGACGCGCGAGAGCGTACAGTTAACAAAAGTCAATTTTTGCTCCCCCAAGCCATGTGAGGGAGCTGGGTTGTCCCTCCGCTACGCGCGGGGGCACCCTGGTTCAGCGAAATTATTTTTCTTGTTGATTTTAAATTTGTATGATAGTTTAACATAAACACTAACTATATTTGGGTGTTTATGATAGACTTTCACAAAGGGGGAATCGGACGACAACAAGCACGCGAAGAACCGAACACCATTAAAGTGCTAACTCTTTGGAAAAAATTATAGGAGGTTGAAGCATGATCATGCACGTCAAAGTTTTCAAGTTTACAACTTTAATGTTGTTAAACTCTAAATTAAGAGTAATAATCCTTTATGTCGGTTCATCAGGAGTATCTGTTAACCCATACTCGTAAGTTGTTTTTTTAATATCTGGGACCAAATCGTTCGAATATGTAAGATATTCGGTATAAACTGGATATAGTGTTACAAGACTTCATCGATCATAGCCGCTAACTCAGTTCCGTCCACCATGTGTGCTCACTCACACTTTGTGCTTTGCAATGGTTCACACGATGTCCCACCTCGTTACAATTGTAACAAGTTCCTTGAAAATGTGGCTTCTTTTTCTCAACTCCCTTCTTTGAAGGGATGGCAATGAGTTGGGTTTGGGACAGGTCTAGGTTATCCTAACCCCATACCTAATTAGATAAGTTTGTCCCGAACCTGTCCCAAAACCCCTCGGGTTTCTATCGAGTAATTACTCGTTGGCTATTGGGTATACCCGCGGGTTTCGGACAAACCCATTAATTTAAAAAAATACCGATTTGGTATACTCTACCAAAACTTGCCACGTGTCTGTCTAGTAACCACTAATTATTTAATATTATCATTATAAGGATATTTCAAATAACTTCAATGTATATAAATAAAATGCTAAAATGTATATAAAAATATATTAAAATCCATAAATGACAAATATAATCTATGTCAACAATTGATATATATATATATATATATATATATATATATATATATATATATATATAAAAGGTCGGGATTTAGAGAAGACGGTAGAAAGTGTGAGAACGGTGACAACGCTTATGGATCGTCCGATCAAAACAATCTATGGACTAGATTGGCGCGATGGTGTTTTCGTAAATAACATCAATTTTATTACGTGGACGCGCCTCATTAAGGGTAAAAAGGTCTTCACACTTCTATACCAAAACGCCATACTAATGAATAAAACGCCATTAACAAAAACATCCCAGAAATAAAAACACACACCCCAGAAACCTGAAACGCCATATTTTCTACTATATACCATTCATCTTACAAACGTCAAAAATACCCAAAACATCAAACACACCTTCTCAAAAAATGCCATATTTTCTACTATATACCATTCATCTTAGAAAACGCCAAAACACTTAAACATCAAATATTCCCAAAAATCGACAGTTCTTTCAGATACACTATAAAACGCCAAAAATGGCAAATATCGTTTCTTGTATATTCAAATATTGTTCTACGCCAAAGTTTCGGAGAATGCATTCTTCCCTGAGGTGCTGTGACTCAAATAACATTTTGCTGCATGAGATGGACAAATCATAAACAAAAAGATGCTGGTTTCAGACTTATGTCATTTTTTGTGTTTTGTTATTGATGAATATTATAATGGCATGAAAAGACGAATGACACTGATGAGTTGTTTGAAGATACATATTCAAACAAAAACCTTATTTCATTTTGTCTTTCCAAACGGCCACAAAAACACAAGCATGGCTAAGCCAAACCGCCAGCGAACATGATTCAAAGAAGAAAAGAGACTGATGATAGTGAAGATTTGGAAGATGAATTTTTTCTATTTTTATTTTTTTAATTTTCTTTTTCTGTTGTTTGTTATGTATTTTTCAACTTAGAAAATAAAAGAAAATACATTATATTAATAAAACGCCAAACGGTCATAATGCATGTGAAACGCCATAATGCAGTAAAAACGCCAAAACTCCCAAACTATAATGAAAGTAGTTTGCAGAAGTATTAATAAAAGCTAAAAATGGAAAAAATGCCAAAAACTACTTAAAGCCATTAAAAACGTCAAACTTGGGAGATGGAAAGTCTATGACCCTAAAAACTCATAAAAAGCTGAACAAAAAACAGTAAAAATACACAGTAACTGAAAAGACGGCTATTTATTAATATCATTTATTATAAATAAAATCTCGCCTAAACTACGCGCCAAAAACATCCTATAAGAGAGACGTCTCTGCAAAATCAACTGATCACAAACCAAAAAACAAACGCCATATTTCCTAGAAACCATTCACTCTAAAACGCCATAAAAATAGTTGTAAACCACAGATGTAGAACCTCGATTCTTCTATATTGAGTATTGATCTGAATGAAGTTTCACTGAATGGATTCTTCTCTGAGTTGGGTATCTCTATAATCATTTGTTGAATGAGATGGACAAATATTCAAGAAAAAGAGACTGATGACACTGATATGACATCATGTCACTTTGTTCTTGATGGATATATTGATGGCATGAAGGGATCAATACATTAGAGCAGACGTTGGTCTTCAACATATCATCAAACAAGTATATATCCGCCCACAATAAAGGATGCCACAAAAAATAAGCATCTTCTAAAGACGGGCGTTATGTAGGAAAATAAGGATCTACATAATCTATTAACTCTACTATAACAAAACCAACTTATACCACTTGTCATAAAGTTAGGCTTATTATTGCCATTTGAAAATATAATATCAATCATTCATATGTTTTGAGCTACAAAATCGTCGACAACTTCTCAATCACAAATCCCCTTACATAGTTAGATTTACATAACTTACCGATTTCATATTCAAATCAAGAATAGAAACATTATTTGTATTATACAAAACTAATTCCTTTTGTTGATGTTACCATTTACGATATATTTATTATTAATAACTTATTCATAATTTATAATAAATAAATAATATACGTATAGAAAAACCGGTTGGTCGATTTTCATCTTCGAAATATACATCTCTTAATGAACAACAATATATATGTAATGTTATTGATTCCTGGTACACGTTGATGATTAACGTTTTTATTGTTTTTTTTTTTTTTTTTTGCTTTATTTTACTCTTAAATAATGTTTTCTTTTTTACTTTATGTTGTTAGTTATAATCAAAGTTGTATTAATTAAATGAATATTTAAAGGTTAGTAAAACATATAATTATTTATTTCTTTTATTATTAAATTCAAACAATTTGCTATAATTTATGTCAATTAACTTCAGTTACATACAATTTGAATTTCTTTCTCATAATATTTCTTTAATGTCAAAACAATTTTCAATAAAAACATGTATTATATAACAATTTCTAAATTTTGACACAAGTAGTAAAATAAACTTTTAAAATAAAAGATTCCGTTAACATTAAATGGATCGACATTGTTTGACGTTTCTCATTTTATAATATAAAGACATGAATTTGTTATTTGTTAGTGTTTATTTACATTTTTACTTGACATTTTTCAACTTTAATATCCGTGAATAACTTATTTTGTAATATATCTTTTGTTTGTTTATGTTACTAAACATTGTCTAATATATATTTATTTATTTATTTGAATACTAACGAAAAGGATGATGTAGGTTTTGATTCTACTTTGAACCTTTGTCAATTTCGTTTCTATGATATCTATACTTTTTAAGCCATATGACTAATAACTAAAAATATTATTATGAATACATGTTTATATACCTCATATTGATTATTTAAATACCAATTATAGAATTATAGGTTATAGATCTATATTTTTATATTTTATAATTTGTATTAATATTAATTCATTTTGTTCCGGGTGTGTTACAAATTATATATTCTTTGTTTAAGGTGTATTATTATAAAATTATTAATTTTAAAATTATCATAATCATCATTGTGAATCAGCCAATATACAATTTCGAATGTGAATAAAATAAAGTTTCAAAAAATGATTAAATAATCAATTGAGACATAATTTTTTTCATCAATATCTAAATAACTAATTCCGAATGTAACAAAATCAACTATCAAAATTATCTGAGAGTTGATTAGTAGTGATTTATAAAATACTAGAAATAAAAAAAATATTTGGTAACTATGATAATTGAGGTGATTTTAAAATTGAAATATTTATTACACTAAAGGAAACTTTTTTCCATCTAATATACCTTATTTAAACCCTCCACATTTTCATACTTATGTTATTGTTATATGTCAAACATACACATCCTCTACAAATTAACGAGAACACGTATGCTGCTTACAATCAGCTCGATTTGATTGTGAGTTAATCATAGAAGTAGGTTAGTTACTTCTTATATTCTTATTATTTGTTTCTATTGTTATAAGTTTGTGTAGTTTTATCTCCGTATACTAATCAATTATAGAATTGTACTTATTAGTTGATGTATATGTTTATACTTTGATTAATGAATAAATCTTCTTCTTCTTTATTCACTTACCTTAATCACATTTTCAGTGATGTCTGGAGTCTAGAGGTAGATACTATCCATGTATATTTCGATTTTTCTTCATAAAAAATATATACTTTAACCTTCTTATTGACTTGGGTCAAACAAATAGTTATATAGGTACTAGGGATGAGCTCGGTACCGACCGGTACCGAACCTGTACCGGAACCGAAAATAGCGATACCGAAAATCCCCAAAAGTAGGTACCGGTACCGAATATACCTGGTACGGTACGGTTCGGTACCGGTACCGAAC
The DNA here is from genome assembly GCA_030545235.1 of Helianthus tuberosus. Lineage (NCBI taxonomy): Eukaryota > Viridiplantae > Streptophyta > Magnoliopsida > Asterales > Asteraceae > Helianthus > Helianthus tuberosus. Next base: position 24,950 of record JARYGA010059186.1, read on the forward strand.
CGTTACTAAAAATGTCAAAAGTTGACAATTATGTTCGGACCGGTCAACTCCTAGACTTTGAAGCAACGGTCCAACATGACGATTTTTCCGCGTTTTCTTTATCAGTAAAACATATCCTTGGTGAACTTTCCTCTAGCTTATCACTTAAAACTTGACAATTATCAATAGATTTGTAAGAGGTATTTTCTTTATAAAACTTGTGTTATACGGGAACTTAAACTAGTAAAAGAAATAAATAAAAACCTAGCATTCAATTAGTTGTTTGTGTAGGCATTATAGCCTAATGGAGATGTGTATGATTGGGTGGTTCCTTTGGTGGTACGATAATACTGTAGTGGTCCGTCAATGATCAAAGTTTGCCGTTAAAAAAAGAGTAATAGCAGGTAAAGCATCTAAAGCATCGGAATAAAAATTGCGATCAAGTTGTTTATTTATTTAGCCAATATGAGGCTAGCCCACTTAGTAGATGTGAGGTCCCATATTCAAACCTCGGCATAGGAGATTAATTAGGATTATTTTGGTGTAATTGAGTAGAGTAAATGTTTCTATTAAAAAAATTTGTTTGTATATTTTCTCTTCATTTAAGCTACGCTACAAAATATATTTTATGGGTCAAATTTAAAAAAACTACTAATGCAGGATCTCATGGTTTGGCGAGCTGCTCTCAACCGACTCCCAACTAACACTGATCTCATAAAACGGGGTGTTAATCTACTTCATTCAGGCTGCACTTTCTGCCAGGTTGGTACCGAAACAGCCTGTCATCTTTTCACAGGTTGTTCGTATTCGAATGAAGTGTGGAATAGGATTGAAGTATGGTGTCGATTAGCCCCTAATATTCTGTTTGATGTTTCGGATGTTTTACAAATGCCGGAGAACCAGTCGCTGAATAAGAAGGCTAGAGGTATCTTAAGAGGTATTATTTACACGACCTTGTGGGCTATTTGGATCGAGCGTAACAATCGTATTTTTAATAGCAAGTATCGGAAGCCGATCGAGATTGTGGAGACCATTAAATATACGACTTTCCTCTGGGTTTGTAATAGGTCTAGATGGAAAGATATAGAATGGTCTAGTTGGTATTTGTACCCCTTGGATTGATGTATCTTTTTTGGGTGGCTCGTTGGTCCTTGTTTTGAGGACTCATCGGGCGTCTCGTTAATGAAATTTTCCTTTCAAAAAAAAAAAAGTTGCATACCAGTACTACTACAAAGTTAGGCTGGCCGAGGGTAGTTAGTGGGACTCAAACGAGATAGCATTAAATTTAAAACTTCCAATAAAAAAATGTGTACTTTGTTAACAAAATCTGAATAATCATACATACCCGGTTTCAAGTTTAAAAGGAAGATCACCAGAATATCCAGGAAGGTTTTTGACAATTGATCCTGAATGCGCTAAGGTTATAAAGTAGGATTGAAGTGTTTGAAGAAGAATGAAATAATAGAAAAGCATCATGTTTTCTTGACTCAACCTCGTTAGGGAGGAAGTGGCCTTTTTTCTTTCTTATAGACATTTGAAAACCAAAGTTTGTGCATTAATAACCCCTATGTTTGTGGTTCCCACATAGGTGGAAAAAATGTTGACACCTAGACGTCACGTCAAGTATGAATGGTTTTACCTTTTTTTTAAGATTAAAGGGTATGGGGGCCGGCTAGGCCCGGCTAGGACCGGCGCCGGTCCTCCACACCGCCCCCTGAGGATCGGCTCGGCCCAAACGGCTCCCCACAGCCGGGTTAGACGGGGCCCCACTTGAAGATTATAGCCGTTGGAACGGCTCTTTTATATAAAAAAAAATTCCTTTTTCAATTTAAATACCCTCTATCTCATCCATTTTTATACAATTCTATCCTATTCTACTCCCATTCTTCTCCAATTCTCTTCCTTTTTTTTATAAAAAACACTCCATATTTTTTATACCTTTTTCTCTAATCATGCATCCTTTCAACCCAAACAACCCCAACCCAAACAACCCCAACCCAAACAACCCGAACCAACCTAACTTTTTTTTGACTCCCGCTTACACTCCGAATATGGATCATTCGTGGGGGGCTCCGCAATTTCCTTTTTCGGGTTTCCAACAAACACCCAACGCATTCTCACAAATGTCTCAAGTTCAACAACTCCAACAATACCAAGCACTACAACAAATCATGCAACGCAACTCGTTTAAACAACTCCAATCGCAACTGTCAACTTCCCAACCGGTTCAACTTGACGATGATGATGATGAAGAAGTCGTCCCCGAATCGCCACCGCAAGAGCTCAACCGGAAAAAAAAACAAGGGGAAGGGGAAGAAGGTTGAAAAACAATTGACGTCGTAGGTTGTTTAGTTTTTTAATCGTATCGTAATTTTTTTCTTTTTTTTATGTTTTTAGGAAATGTAATTTTTTTTTTTTATGTTATGAAATGACTTTATTTATGTTGTTTTATGTTGTATTTTTTAACTTTTATAAATTTTATATTAAGTTAATAAAAAAAACACTTAGAAAATTATAAAATAATGAAGTGGGGTAGCCCCATCCTCCATCCCCCTCAAATGTGAAGGAGGCCCATCCCCCACGAGCCGCCTACGTGGCGCCTACGTGGAGGCTCATCCCCACACCCTTTAGTCTAAGTGTGTTATGATAATGTGAATTTTGAAACGTGATGGGTAAGCGATAAATAATTGAAAAAATAAATACTAAAGTAGAGCTAAATGATTGGTTAATTTGTATTTTAAATAAAGTTTCCACTATTTTTACATCTCTACATCTTATTCTCGTATCTTTTTTTCACTCTCTCTCTCTCTCTCTCTCTATATATATATATATATATATATGTGTGTGTGTGTGTGTGTGTATAGAGAGAGATAGAGAGTAGAGGTGTGTAAATATTAACTCTCTTAAATAATAACTAAAATAAAAAAAAAATCAAAAATCACTATCCCCACTACTAGAAAATAGGGTTTTTGTCACCACATTTTCAGCCACAAAAGAATAATAATTTCCCTATTGTCACCATTTTGCAACCGAAAACACGGTGACAAAAACACCCGTGTCAATTGCCCTAATGTCATCAAATAGCGACCATTTTTCATTTTGTTATCAGATTTTTGCCACCACAAAAAAGGTCAAAATTATTTGTGACGATCTTTGTTTGTTAAGGTAGACCTTGTTTGCTACCAAGTTGTGATGGGTTTTTTCACCATTTAGCCACCAATATTTGCCACCATTTAGCCATCATATTTATTAAAAATGCTATCTTTTAGCGACTGAATATTGGTTTCAAGTTCATTGATTTTCCATTTTAGATTCAGATGTACTAGTAATATGATCAGCAGGCGATACGCCGCGGGCCAGTTGCAAACATTGTATGGATTAGCCCAAGCACTACGTAGTGCGTTAACCATATGAAAATGTGTGTTTCAACATATTCAATTTAACGCAATGTAACATATGTAAGCAATACAGTTGGATCATTGCGGTGGGACCGTGTTTAGGGACGCGTTTGCGAACTTCGTTACACTCGTTGCGACAATGACATTAATGTCTTTAGGTAAATATAAGAAAACATATTAAAACCATATTATGCCTCATACTTTATGGATTTATAAAATTTAAAAAATATATTTTAAACGAAATACCTTAATTGGTAATTTCCTCTCGTGCAACGCGCAAGGTCTTACAATGACATGAACATGTTAAAGGGCACATTTGCAAACTTCAAATCAATGTTGTTGCGAACCAAATTATGGCTGTGAAGTCGATATGGCTAGACAATTAAAGAGAAGCGTATGAAGTTGAGTAGAAAACATAGGATAAAAGAGACGGAAGTAACAAAAAATTTGAGTTGTAAGCCGATTATCATAAAACATGAATTCAATTTTTTTACCTGCACGTGACGACCTAATCATTTAATAAAGTAATTTAGGCTAAAAAGAATATAAGAAAAAAAAGGAAAAGAAGAAGAATAATAAAAAACGTGCACATGGATCCAATACCTAACTCAAGTAATGAACCTAATCAATTCCTGTAGGCATTGTAATAAATAGTGGAGGTAGGTGGCTTTTGCCACCGACATTTGTATTTAAGTCTAAACTAGGTGGCTCAGCTTCCACCACTTAAGGGTGGACTCGATCTTCATTTTCAGCCTGAAACAATTGTCCATGTGATGGCTAATGTCTTTGTGGTAGTTACAATACTTGGTTGGGTCGAGGCCCTTCCTATTGCCCATTACTCTTGGCTCCTTGAACACTACTGCCTAAGTTGCTAGGACCAGAGATGGTGTTTTGCTGAAAGGAGTCCAAGATCTTTGGTCTCATCCGCGCCCCTTGTGGTTGTCACGAGGAGGTCAGTAGTTGTTGTAGGTCCCGAAATCTGAGGATCGATTACGAACCGAATCTCTTGTTTATAGTAAACACGGTTACATGTGCGGAATCCACGTAACTATGCCAAATCAAACATATATAGCAATAATAACAACGCGGATTAATCAATGATACACACTCGATTGATTAACGGGATAAGAACCTTTACAACTGATACAAACACAGTTCAGACTAAATTTTGGCAGAGTTTTGTTACTATGGTCTGTTTTCTTATCTCTGAGTTCAAATGAACACAAAGTGTTGCTTATATAGTCCCTGGGCCACAGATGTCGACGAAACACAGAAGTGTTTGACGAATCTGAACATGGGCCAGACATTGGGCCTGGAACAGCCCAATACATGACGAATCAAGGTCTGATTCGTCAGGATATGACGAATCAAGGTCTGATTCGTCATGACCTTCAAACGAAACAGAAACTTGAACACAGGTCTGATTCGCCATGAAGTGTTCCGACTAATCAGGTCTGATTCGTCGAGGACTGCAACTGTTGTGTTTGTTCCTGTTATCAGACAGTAACAATCAGCAACATATAAACATAGTAATGACAAAACTACCCTTAAATGCAACATGCATTGTTCATAATACATTACATACCAAAAGAGACAAATAAGTTGTACACAAGTAGATAGGAGGATATCTGACTTGGTCAACATAACATACAGACTCGATAATTAATAAAAGACCATTCAAAATACATCGTTAAACAAGACTAGTTACAGACACTAAAAAATGCATCAACAAACTCCCCCTTGTCTGTTACTCGTCTTTGGTCTTCTAATCTTCCTTCAGTGTTGTTCGGACCACGTACTGCCCGAATGAATACCCCTGTAGTAGCAAAAACAAGCTACTCGCTGAAACTTTAACGCTTGTCTTGCATCTTGATCTTCATAGAAAATATCATGACGATATAATCTTCCAATATCAGCTTCAGACATGTTGACGATCCACATCGGATCCAACATTCTGTAATTAGCACGACCATCTCTAAACACGATAACAGCTTCATGAGTATCCGAGTCGTAGCACCACAATGCCATGTCTTCCAGAAAATCCTGCTTCATTGGCATCAGTGGGATTTTATCTACAACCCTCGGTGGCTGATAAACAAGTTTATATCTGCAAGTGTTGGTGTCCGGATCAAGAGTAAACTTGATCGGTTTATAAACAGGAAACTGTGGCTTATAGGATTCATCCTTCCACCCTGATTTCTTGTTTACTTTCACCAGACGCTCAAATAAAGTAGCGCCATCATATTTTTCACGATTGAGAAGCTTAAGCCTTGTCAACGCAGAGACATCATAAAATGGTAAGGAAAGAATGCTCAGTAATGAATTGAAATACAGAATTCCATATTCACGTTTAATAGCAACGCAGTGAATATCTTGAACATACATCCAGCAAAGAATCCTTCCACTTGGCTTCTTTTCAAATTGCAGATAGTCTACTTGAGCTTTTTCAGGTAACGGCTTGGACACTTTGGATAAAAACTGTTTTCTCCATTCAGCAAAAGCATTTGTGTCTTTTTCAGATGAATTCCGATTCTTCAAGTGCTCGTCTATGTCATCAATGTTTTCTTTCATCCAATTTTCATCAAATGATGCAAATTCAGTACCATCTTCTCTGACATAGGTTGATTTTGGTGCGTCACCTTCAATCACAATTTCATCAATCTCTTCAACATTCGTTGTATCAGTCTTAGTAGACATTTTGTCTATTTCAGCATCATCTACTTCTCTCATAGATTGTAAAATACTTAATTGCTCCGGAGAAAGATCTTCTATCAACTCCCCTTCTTCAAGTAATTCTCCTGTAAATGGATGAACAGCTTGTAGAGCAATATCAGCACTGCTAAATATAGAAGAAGTACCTTCTATCTGTTGTACTTTTCCAGTAGATGTTCCTTGAGATGATTCAACAAAGGTAGGTTGAACTGTAACAACTTCAGAAGAAAGTGTGGTTGGCTGTTTCTGTGATGTTCCAGAGGTATCAGGATTTCCTTGATCTTCCGTATCATCATCCTTTTTCTTTAGAACCTCTTGTTGTTTACAGTGATAGTCCCACAGAATAGCAAGCCTTCTCTCTTTCTCTTCATCAAGAGCCTTCAAGTGAGCATTTTCAGCTTTAAGCGCATCAATTTCACCTTGTTGTCGCTCTATAACTGTTTGCTGATTACCAACCATTGACTTCAATTTGTTGATTTCCAAAGATTGTTTAAGTTGGTCATGCTTCGTGAGATTTCCAAAATGAGATTGCCTTTGAAGACGATCAGCAGCCGCTTCAAGTGTAGAAAACAGATAGTTAATCTTTTCATTTTGAGAAAATCCAGCAAAAGTCTTATGTCGTTCAGCACTGATTTCAGAAGTAGTTGCCCTGATTGCTGAAGCCATGGATCTTACAGGAACTTCCTGAGGAACAACAGATGTAGTAGCAGTAGCTGGTGTAACAACTGGAGCAACTGGAGGTTCTGTAGCTGAAGTAACTACAGTAGGAATTTCTTGCACAGGCTCCTGAGCTACAGATTGTACAGGCTCCTGAACAATAGATGAAGATTCCTGAGGCCCAGATTTCCGAGCATAAGTACTCAGATATCTCCTAGGTTTCTTCTTTTGTACTTCAGCAGCTTTCTCTGCTCTTCTTTTTGTTCTCCTTTCACCTTCAGGATCTTCTGGAACATACTCTGGATCATCCTCTGTTCTAATCTTTCTGTACCTTGTTACTCCACGTATATCAATATACTTTTCATAACCAGGTTCAACTAAATGATCACTAGAACTCGAATCAGTTCCATCATCACCACTTTCTGATGAACTACTATCTGATGTACCAGAAACAACACCTTTGCTTGATGTTCCAACAGCAGCACTAACAGCACCTGCATCACCTGCATCACTATCTCCACCACTTTCATCATCATCACTACTACCAGATTCATCTGAATCAACTGGGTCAGGACCAAATTTTTCTATCCTTAACCTTTCCAACTCAGGTTCTTCATTGTCTGAATCGCTGTCTTCATGACGCCATTTGTCGTTTGCAGGAGCAACATAATCAGGATTCACTAGAGCTCCAAAAAGTTTCCTTGGAGGAACACTTTCTTTGTATCTCTTGGCAGCCATAGTCTTGATTAGTCGTAAGGAGTTTAAATTCATTGCCTCTATTCTCAACATATCATTTTCATCTTTTGGAAGGCCTGGATGCTGAACATTCATTATCATTTGTAGAAACCGTGGATACATCCAAAACTTGTTTCCTGTGGTTCTACTACCAGTCCTTGTCATGTTCTCTTTCATGTTGCTAAAAATGTACTTCGAGATGCTAAACGGTTTGTTTAACACTAAAGCAACCATGAACCCAACAAGATCATCTCCCGCCATATCATATCCAGATCGTCTATTGCTGAGACACTGAATAAGCACATGTAATAAAAACTTGTATCTTAATGGAAGATCACCTTTGTTGATCTGTTTGACGAAAAGATCTCCTTTGCATTTCATCCTTAGTAAACATCCTCTCGAACACATGATTGGTATAGAATATGGTGCATTCGGTTGATCTTGTAATTGAAGAACTTGATTCAATATCTCCGGAGTAACAACGACATACAGATCATTAACACGACCTCTGATAATATCCTTTCCATCGATTTGAACGACGTTTGCAGAATCCCAGAACGCTTTAATGAGAGATTTGTAGACGGGTGTCGAATATGTAACAGCATAATTGATGCGTGACTCCCTGATCCACTTCGTCATATCTTTAAATTCAACGAGCTTGTCTTCCGGATCCAAAAATGCAACTTGATTATGGCGTTTTTCTGACATAATCTCTTCTTCGGTTTTGTTTTCTTTCTTGATCGCCTTCTTGCGTTTTCCCTTTTCTTGCTGTGCTTTAGGAGCCATCTGTACATGAAAATGTCCAGAATAAGTCACAATTTACATAACATAGCATTTAGACATGTATGAATACACTTTCATGTATTCACATAACATATAACTGATTTGAACATGTCTACTGTGAACCAACAGCAACATCAGAAAACTGCTAAGGCATTGACGACGAAACAGATGTTCAACGACGAAACAGAAATTGAACGACGAAACAGAGGGTTGACCATTTGACTGGTTTGATTCGTCGACTTTTTGATTCGTCGAGTCTATTTCGTTCCATTCTGATTCGTCATCTTTGATTCGTCGTCTGATTCATCGAATGTGTGATTCGCCGGAATTAGGGTTAAATCAGATTCGTCAATTTGGGGGTTTTGTTCAGTTTCGCCGTATTGGGTTTAAACACACATCAAATATGAACATAAACACATTCAATCATCTTTGTTTACCCAACCCATTTATAAACAACTATAAATGATTTTCCGGACAAAAACCTTTGAATAAACATATAATACCATTATCAGCAACAAAGCCCTGTTTTTGTGATAAAAACCCACTAACAAATCAAAGTAAATCAAACAATGATAAACCTAAATCTATCAAGATCAGAAGGAAAACATAAAAACATGCAACAACAACACATATTTAATCAAAGAAAACAACGGTTTCAAAGGGTTTCTGAGGGTTTTCGGATGAAAAACCCGACGGTTCAAAGTGTTCGGAATGAGAATCAGAACATGTTTCTACCTTTGATGTTTGTAAAATTTTGAGTAAATACTGATGTTTTGAACGATTTGTGAGAGTAACCGTAGGTTTGGTGTTTTTGTTGTGTGAAGAAGAAGATAACTGTTGTTTTGAAAAAGTGAACAAGTGGGATCTATTTATACACCGCCTTGTCTCGACGAATCAGAGGATTCGACGAAACAGAAATGGGCCTGGCGAATCAGAACTTTAGGCTTGAACTTGGGCCTAAACTTTAGCCCATGACGAAACAGAATTGGGCTTCTGTGATTCGTCGTCTGTTATGACGAATCAGATTTGATTCGCCGACTATGTTGATTCGTCAACACTTGTGATTCGTTGACAGGTCTGTTTCACCAACAGATTTTTCAAAACAGCAACACCCAGGCTGGAAATATTTTGCAGTCAAAACAGTAACACAGGCTGGAAATATTTTGCAGTCAAAACAGATTATGAACACAATTCCATTTGGTTTGAATTTTCAAATGCAAGAACGTTTTTATGACGAAGGTTTCCGGCTTCCGGTAGAAAACACCAAGCAACAACTTCGGCTTAATCAAAAAACGAACTTTACACAAATATACTAAAAACAAATTTAAAGTACGGTAAACTAAATGAAAATGCGGAAAACTGTTAAAAACACTAAACAACTGTACAAGTGCAATCTTTTTGCAAATCTCAAGGACAAGGAATCATACCAGCTTACGGTCTTAGTCAACATGATTTTGATTTCTGTTTAAAGCTCTGGATAAGTATACTACCTCGATTATCGGTATTGTGGTCCACATAAGCTCAAACTGATCAGACATAATCATAATTTAAGAGATACGATTAACGGTAAGGATTATACTTAGAAGTCGATGTAAATCCACTCACGACACATTCCCGTATCAAGGCATGCACGAGAATTCATCTTACCGGTGAGTATACCGTTTATCATCTGTTTGACCGTATAAAAATGTGAGAGACTCACTTATTTTGATTGAAAACAAGCCCTATGTGATAGAATCACTTATTGATGAGGAACTTGATTTTCAAATGCATGAGGGCACAGGAGCAAATCCGTGAACAGGTCAGTACTTTCGTACAGCAGAGAGACGAACTTGACTCCCGCAAAGAATCTGTGATAATTTATCACTTATTTTGTTTGGACATGTGATTGTTGATCACTTATTGAGGTCGAAAGCAGTATGTACACGTATGTATAGTATCATGGAAGATCTTAGACTTCGTCTCCGTTATTTTTACGGTTTGATACAACCATGATACCCAGATGATAAGCAGCATAAAGACCGAATATTTCAGATCTCGGCAATCTCTCAAACGAGATTTCGGTACTAAGACCATATGCCAATGAGCAGTTCCCACCTGACTTGAAGTCTGTTAGGTTTGTATCATCCTGCACATTTTAGTCTGATTGTGAGCCTACCGATACATCGTTAGTAGAGATACTTATCATTTTTCTTTTTATTTTGCATTTTGAGCACATTGACCGACCACACCAGTTTGTAATTTCATCATTTTCCTTTATCCAAGAAACTCATTTTTGGTTTTTCTATTGTTTTTGAATTTTTAATTTTTCAAACGAAACGACAGAAAGTAAAGACATCTTTTTGGATTTTGAACTTTTTCAATGTTTTTGTATTTTCTTGAAATATCTCCCCCTAAAATTCGCAAAGTTTACGAAAACTAAAATCTTTTTGAATTTTCAAAGTTTATAAAGAAAATATTTACAAAAACGATCAGCCAAAGAAGTTTACTCGGGTATCACCTTAATGCCATTGACCAAAAGTAGATAATCAAAACGTGATTTATCAAAAGCTTTTGTAAACAAGTCGGCACGTTGGTGATCAGTGGGGACATGAACGACATCGATTAACCTCTTATCAAAACAGTCACGGATAAAGTGATATTTAATGTCGATGTGTTTAGTCTTAGAATGTTGCACAGGATTTCTAGTGATTTGCAAGGCAGCATTATTATCAACAAAAATACGAGTAGATAGGAATTCTAAACCGTAGTCGCGCATTTGTTGTTGTATCCAAAGAACTTGGGAGCAACAACTCGAGGCAGCAATATATTCTGCTTCACATGTTGATGTAGCAACACACGTTTGCTTCTTGCACTGCCACGTAACGAGTCGATTTCCTAGGAACTGACATCCTGCTGTTGTTGATTTGCCATCGATTTTGCAACCACCGAAATCAGAATCACTGTATGCACTTAATTCAAAACTATCATCCCTAGGGTACCAAAGACCTAAGTCTGGGCATCCCTTCAAATAGCGTAGAATCCTTTTGACAGCTGACAGATGAGAGGTCTTCGGGTTTGCTTGATATCTTGCTAGTAAGCATGTTGGGTACATGATATCAGGCCTCGAAGCGGTAAGATACATGAGTGATCCGATTATGGCACGATAGTACGAAGAGTTGATGCTTTCTCCCTTCAAATCCGGAGTAATCCCGTGATTCTGCGGAAGTGGGGTACCAATGGGCGTTGCATCTGACATTTGGAATCGGCTCAAAATGTCACCAACATATTTAGTCTGGTGGATGAATATCCCAGACTCTGTTTGTTGAACTTGAAGGCCCAAAAAGAAATCCATCTCTCCCATAGCGCTCATTTCGAATTTTTCTTGCATAACACGTTCGAATTGCCTGCACAAAGAGTCATTAGTAGACCCAAATATTATATCATCAACATATACCTGCACCAGCAGAAGATCTTCATCTTGTTCTTTGATAAAGAGTGTGCAATCAATAAGACCTCGTCTAAATCCATTCTCCAGAAGATAGTTTGATAAGGTTGCGTACCAAGCCCTAGGTGCTTGATGTAGACCATAAAGAGCTTTGTTGAGCAACCAAACCCGATCGGGGTGAATAGGATCTTCAAAACCTGGAGGTTGTTCGACATGCACCTCTTCTTGAACAATACCATGAAGAAAAGCACTTTTAACGTCCATCTGGTAAACTTTGAATCCTTTGAAAGAAGCATAAGCTAAGAAGATTCGAATAGCTTCCAGACGTGCAACAGGTGCATAAACTTCATTGTAGTCAATGCCTTCAATCTGACGAAAGCCCTGAACAACCAGTCTCGCTTTGTTGCGAATAACAACTCCACGATCATCTTTCTTGCATTTATAAACCCATCGTGTTCCAATTTTCTTGTAATTCTCCGGTTTTTCAACAAGCTTCCAAACACCAAGCTTTTGAAATTGCTGCAGTTCGTCCTGCATGGCTTCAACCCATGAATTATCTTTTAAAGCTTCCCTCCAAGATTTTGGTTCTTCTTGTGAAACGTAACACGCGAAAGACCAATCATTTTGAAGACCAGTTTCTCTAATAGCTGAATACAAACCAGCACTCTGGTTGTTTCTCAGCTGATTACGTGTCTGCACACCTTGTTGGACATCTCCTATGATATTCTGCTGTGGATGGGTATCGTGTATCCTCATTTCAGGATTTTCAGGAACACGAGCATTAACACCCAAATTGTTAATATTAAGATCAACAACCAAGTCTACACCTGGAATATGCGTAGAAGTGGATGCATTTCCTTCAGCAGTATCATCGACTTGCACATGAGGAGTATCAACAGAAATACCCTGAACTGGAACAACTGGAGATTTAGTGCCTTCAGTCGCATCCAGATTTTCTTCATCTTCTTCTGATGACTCATCGTATACAACAGCATTTTCAACTTCCTCATTTTGAACCGTGTTGTTAGACGAATTAGAACTTTGTGAGTTAACAACAACAGGTCTAACTAATGACGACTCAGCAGCATTGTCACTATCAAATATCATTCTAGCAGCTGCGGAATCTTCATCAAAAATTGGCAGGTCAAAGGAGTCGAATAGCCCATCATAATCGAACATCCAAGGATCACCTGGAGCTTTAACAGGATCTGTATATCTCTGAACCCGTACTTCACTCCATAGTTCAATCTTTTTGGTAGTTAGATTCCAAACACGAAAATTTGGAGTAGCATATCCAAGGAAGAAACCCTCAATAGCTTTCGCGCCAAACTTTCCATCCGGATCAATCATAGTGCATGGACCACCAAAAGGTTCTAGAATTGAAAGATCTGGTTTCCTTTTCTGTAGAAGTTCGAAACAAGTCTTGCCATGTCTCTTAACCGTAAGAACTCGGTTTAATGTGTAGCAAGCAGTCGACACAACCTCTGCCCAGAACTGAACAGGAAACGCCGACTCTACCAGCATTGTTCTTGCAGTTTCAATTATCGTCCGATTCTTCCTCTCCGCGACACCATTTTGTTGTGGAGTGTAAGGAGAACTGTATTCATGAAGAATGCCTTTAGATGTACAGAACTCGTCCATAATCCGGTTTTTGAATTCAGTTCCATTGTCGCTTCTGATCCTCTTAACTTTCAACGAATAGAGATTTTCCAACATTGTAAGAAGATCCTTGAGGATGCCAGGAGTATCACTCTTGTGTGCCATAAAAGCTACCCAAGAAAATCTAGAGTAGTCATCAGTAACTACTAAACAATACACATCTCCGAACGTTGTTTTGTGTCTCATAGGTCCAAAAAGGTCCATATGAAGACGTTCGAGAGGCATGCCAACAGTGTTGATTTTCTTCAAAGGGTGAGACTTCTTTGTTTGTTTCCCTTTCTGGCACGAAACACAAATATCTTGTAGATGAAAACTTCTCACGGGTACGCCATTCACAAGATTTTTGTTTACCAAATGGTTCATTTTTCTCAAGTGAATGTGTCCCATTCTTCTGTGCCAAGATATAGACTCCTTCTCCGTGGCTTTCGAGACAAAACATGTGACTTGTGCAGAAGTCGTAATCGCTTGACTCATATCAAGAACATAAAGATCATTGATTCTTGGAGCCGATAAGAGAATCCATTCATCAGGAATTTTGAAACCAGGTTTAAGCACATAACAACCGGCATCATCAAAATGCACGGTGAACTTTTTATCGCAGATTTGCGACACACTGAGAAGATTATGATCAATTTGACGAACATAATTGATCTTATCGAAACATACCACACCATTGGAAATCATTCCCTCTCCAGTGATGTAACCGCCTTTGTCTCCAGCGAAAGCGACATAGCCTCCTTTAATGTTTCTCACATCATATAGAAGCCGTAAATCGCCCGTCATGTGCCTGGATGCCCCACTATCAACAATCCAATGACTATTGATAATTCCTCCTGGAACATCCTGCACATATCATCCAATGATTAGTTAAGGATGGGGACCCAAGCCAAAGTGGTCTTGGGTCGTCCCTGAGCATCACGAATAGTGATCTCGATTTGTTGATGGTTTTCCAAACAAACAGCTCCCCCTGAACCTCCACTCTTCCTAGGTTTCCAAGTTTGTTTTTGTTTACCAGATTGAGTTTTGTAAACAAATTTTGAAATTTCTGATTTTACAGGTGAACTTGGTTCCCTTGGAACAGAATTGACCTTAGGTTTTAAAGCCTTTTCTATTTTCTTCACATTTTGATGTCGTTGTTTCGATTCCTGTTCTTTAATAGTTCTTTTATCATGTTTAGGTGAAACAGGACGACATTTAGGGTGAATCGATTCAGGTGATGCTCTTTCAACAAATTTCGCTTTCGGAGTGTTAGCACAATCTTTGATTATGTGCCCAAACTCTCCACATTTAAAACACGTTCTCCTTTCAACAAACTTAGGAGAACTGGATCGACGATCAGATGTCGAATTTGTATAACCCGAGGTACTAGCTTTTTCATCACACCCGTTTGAATGTTGAGTGTAATTGTTTTGACTATCACGTTTTAAAATTTTGACTTGTACAAAATCAGTGTTTGACTTGTTAGCAAAAGTCTCAATTTTATCTGTACCCCTCGATTCCACAAATTTGACATTGTTGTTTTTCTTCTGATAACGAGCTCCTTTTGTTTCAAATTTTGATTTAGAAACATTTGACACTTTAGCTCGTTGATCTGATTGTTTACCATTAGAAGCAATAGGTTGTTTCTTTGAAGGTGATTTTTGATTTCCAAATTGTTTCTTGATTTCAGCTTTTGGAATTGTCTGTCCCAAAAACTTGTTTGTATTATTTTCAAAAACTTGATCAATCGAAGATGGATTGACATTCTTAATTGGGAAATCGTGATCTGAATAGATTTTAGGATCACCAACCAAAGTGTACAACACGTTATTACTCTTAACGGTAGACACAGATTTCTTGTCATTCTTGACAGGATCTATCACTTGTTGGACAATTGGTTGAACAGCAGGAGTAGGAGGATCACACAGAATATGATTCTCAATTGGAACATCTACTCCTTTAAGTTTGTCAAGTGATTTATCCTGATTACTCACTTCTGATTCAGATTCATCATCCGACGACTCATAGTCCTCAATGGTTGGAGGACCTTGTTTCGTGGATGTTGACTCTTTTTGCTCAGAATTTGTACTTGGAGAATTGTCCGATTTGAACCCTAGTCCAGTAGTAACTTCCTCATAATTAAGAGGCACACTGGATTCAAACCGTGGCATTTCTTCTTCATCAGGCATATAAGTATAATCATGTCTCAAAGGGGGCGGACACTTCTTATACCCAACACCTTTCTTGTTTCCCTTTAGTTGTTGAACATCTATAATGTGATCGAGCACAAATCGGGAATTAGAGTAACTCTCCAATTTTTGCTTGATTGCATCATGCTCACATTTGGCAATGGCTAGTTCCTTTTTAGTTTCCTCAACAATGTTAATGTATTCATTTATACTAACTTGTTTATGATAAACAGTTTTTGTCACTTCGGAAACATTTTTCTTTTGAATTTCAATCATAGATTTAAATTCTTTTTCGTTTCGAATCAAAGCCATATTCGATTCTTTGCATTTAGCCATTTCAACAACTAAATTCTGATTGTGAATATGAATCGAATCACAGTGAAGCTTTATTCTATCAAATTCACTTTTCATATACTCACAATCTCTACAGTTGATAAGAATTTCAGAATTTACCTGGCTTGTAGAATCTGAGACATTTTCCATAAAGGCAGTCTGATAAGAGAAAGATCCGTCTTCAGAAAAGAATTTCTCCATTTCTTTAGATACTACCTCAGCCTTCTTGATCAGAACTGATTTCTGACATTTCAACTCTTCTGCTTCATTCAATAAGTCATCAAGATTAGAACTTGCTTCTTTGCTCACATCAGATTCAGAACTCGAAGTAGAACTTTCTTCATCAGAACTCCCGGTATGACCAGAACTGTCGTCACTATCAGAAAATTCTTCCTTATGAACGTGCTTGATGTGATTGATAATCTTAGCATAACACGCCGTTCCTCCTTTACCTTGATCACTTTCCCCAAGTTGTAAAGACCAATTAAACCCTTCATCAGCTTGTACGGTTAATGCACGACTTTCATTTGATGGTCCAGACTGATTCTGGTTAGTGGTGTTGGTTACAGCCACTATCCCTTTTCCACGATTGTCTTGATTAGCATTTGAAGTACTCGTCTGATTACGGAATGGGTTCTGATTGCCTTGTCTGCTTGGTCGAGTGCACTCACGTTTGAAGTGACCCTTTTCCCCACAATTGAAGCATGTAACTGCTTCTTTATCAAAACCGTACTTTGTATCTTGTTTGCTTTCCAAAGAACTTCTTCCTGTTCGAACCATAAAGTCATTCGCCCTTCTAACAGCACTTGCGAATGCCCATTTTATATCCATCAACTCCATTTCATCACGGTTGATTTGTAGATAGTCTTCGTTGGTTAAATTGATGTTTCCAATTTGACCTGCGACCAAACCGCAGTAAGCACTGACCATGGTATTAATAAGTTCCATATGTTCCTTTGCTACTTCAATGCTAACATTTGAGAGGTTTGATGTATCAACTTTGACTGTGTTAGGATTGTTGGTATAATGAGCTTGTTGTTGTTGTTGTGGTTGAACTTTTGGTTCTGGAGTAAAACCTCCTCCTGAATATGCCTGAGGTTGAGTAGTAGAAACTGGAGGTATAAAAGGAATAAAACCTCCTCCTGAATATGACTGAGGTTGTTGTGGTACGGATGGACTAAAACCTCCTCCAGAGTATGCCTGATTTTGAGCACTCAAATGCGCTGGCGGTTGATAGGCACTCGGATCAAAGACCGGGGGTGGAGCTGATTGCGAGATAAAACCTCCTCCAGAATAAGTCTGAGTTTGTTGAGGAAACGGAGAAGAGTTTGTATCAGATACAAACGCCGTTTGTAACTTTGGTTGCCTCAGACTAGCTGACGGGTCAAAACCTCCACCATTATACATTTCAACATTCTGAGGAGCAGCAATGCGTTTTGCTTTTCGGATTTCTTCATCATTTTTATGTTCCAGCTTCTGTACAAATTCATAGATAGTTATAGTTTCAGCATCTAGAATACCTGTATGCTTTAGAAGCTCAATGTATGGACTCCACTTTGGTGGTAGAGAATCAGCAAATCGTGCACAAACTTCCTTTTGAGTTGCAGCAACAGCATAGGCAAACATCTCACTAATCAAATGATAAAACCGTGTGGTCATATCATTTAGAGTTTCGTTTTCCAAGAACTGAAACGACTCAAATTCTTTCTTTAATAAATCATGCCGTGTCTTTCTGGAAGCTGCGTTTCCTTCTCCTCTTGTCACCAAACAATCCCATAAGGATTTAGTGTCCTTACTATAAGAAAACTGATGATAGATATCTTTATGAAGTGCTTGAGTAAGAACAGCAAACGACTTTTTCTCAAATTCATATGCTTTCTTGTCATTCTCCTGCATGTTAGTAAAACCTTCTGCCGTTGAAGCTGCTACTTCAAGAGCATCATTGCGTGGAGTAATGAAACACCTCCACATATCAGTGCTTTGACCTTGAACATATGTAATGAAACGACCTTTCCATGATGGAAACTCGTTCATATGATTCAACTTTGGCGGGCGATTGTTGCTACCCGTTTCGCTCTCGCTAATCAGAAGATTTTGAATATTTTGGTTCTGATTGGATGCCAAAGCCCATTGTCCGGCACTTATAGTTGGTTGACCATAAACACTCTTCACCCACGCTGCTGCGGACGTCGGATCTTCACGTGGTCTAGAATCCATACTCCAATCCCATGGACTAGTACAACTCATATTTGATGTATGTATGATAGTACCTGCACAAATTTCTTGAAAACAAACAGTAAGCAAACTGATATAAGTCTTCTGTTTAAAACAGATCTGTTTTCGACGAAACAGAGTTCACGAAACAGGTTTGTTTCGTCTGAATGAATGACGACGAAACAGACTTGTGATAATTGTGATTCGTGGCGAAACAGAATTTGTTTCGTCAAAGATGTTGTGGCGAAACAGACTTTTGATTCGTCAAAGGTGTTGCGACGAAACAGATGTGATTCGTCGGATGTGTGTTTCGTCAAAACTGGGTAAAAGTCAGTGGATTTAGATATTTATCTATTGACCAGTCAAAGGATAAGAAGAGACACAAAGATATTTAAAACTGACACAAGTATGTTGTAACTCTTATTTTCAACGAAACAGAGATTTTACTGAAACCAATTATCACTTTTACGCACAAAGTCAAGATATTGTTTAATAAGTTATAACACTTGATTTTATTAATTATAACAGATCAAATTCTCAGCTTTTACAAGAACACTTATGAAGATATGAAGAACACCACCAAGAACATGAGTTTTCCGATGAGTTTTCCGATCACCGATAAATTTCCGAAACACGAAAATACACTAGATTTTCACTAAAAACCCGGTTTAAAGCATAAACAAACAATCTAACTTAGGTTTTTGAAAAAAATCTGTAGCAAACAACACTAAAACAGCAGATTTATGAATATTTTTCCAGAAAATATTAATTTTTCAAGAACTCATTTTCAGAAAAAACACACACAAAACACTTGATAAAAACCGAACAAGTTTGATTTTAAACAAGGATAAGAGCCAATGCTCTGATACCACTTGTAGGTCCCGATTTTCCGGTGAAGGATCGATAACGAACACCTATCCTTGTTTATCACGAACACGGTAACGGGTGCGGAATCCCCGTGACGGTGCAAACCAAACAAAGTGTATAGAACACACGCGTATAATCAATGATACACACTCTATTGATTAAACGGGATGAAAACCGAGAACAAACATATACAAACAATGTTTAAAGACTCTCTCTCAAAGTCTCACAGCTCATCAGTTTCACACAGAAACTGAGTGGGGTATTTATACTAAGACATAGACCAGATATGACGAAACAGAAAAGGACTCGACGAAATACAAAGCAAAGTGACGAAACAAAAGTGTTTCGTCACCTAAACATATATATCATTCTTGTTTCGTCGTTTGTAGTAGAAGCCCAAGTGAAGACAAAGCCCAATTGAAGTTGCTTGATCCAAAGACAAGTCAAAGCCCAACATTAATTATATACGGCCCAGACATGTTTCTGTTCTAAAACGTTCACCAAATAACAAATAGGACAAACTGTTGACATCATCATGACATCACTAAGGTGATGTCATGGTGATGTGTCGGCGGGAAAGGCCGCGGCGCTCCGTGCTTCGTGTGTCGAACTCTGGGGCGCACGACTGAGGAATGTCGTGACGTCGGGCTTGAGCCGGACCTAACCGTGTCGAAACCAAGTCGAACTGAGCCGAGTCGAACCGAGCCGAGTTGCGTCCACATAAAGTGTACCAACAATCTCCCCCTTGGACGCTACTCGTGATGGTTCGTCTTCTGCGATGGTTCGTCTTCTGTGTCTTTCATGTCGGAGGATCTTCAAAGTCTTCACGCGTCGTAAGAAGAAAGTATCAACAAACTCCCTTTTTCATTCAGGTAGTGTGGTAACAAACTCCCCCTTAGAATGAACTCTCCACTGAGTCATGCTCGTGAATCTTTTGAACTTCAAAACTTTAGATCCTTGTGGTGTTGATGAAGGGTCAGCGGCAACTCGATCATTTTTATCTTTTGAGTGCCTCCACTTCGTGTCTTCATTCCAAAGCTTGTCATCGAACATGTTCTCCTCACCTTTAGCATCTGCACATGCAAGAAAGCTAAACGCATAATGAGAACAACCGCTTGGAATATAGTTAACATTTAAACAAATGACACATATGAGATCAAATCTCAATCAAACACCGACCGACAACATTTTGAAAGTTTAGAAAATGATCAATTTTAATTCTTTAACTTTCAAAACTTGTTAACTTCGACAGTTTATGAAGATGCAATTGTTTTCCGGCTTACGATCAGGATTTTGGGTAGGATAGACTCGAGTTCCAACATCAGTCAATCAAAAATAAACTAGAAGCAAAATCTTTTTGGCTTTTATAAAGTTTATATTAAAACACATCTAAAATCTTTTTGGAATTTTTCATTTTTCAAATGTAAAGACGGAAAGCAATAAATAAATATATACAGAGATGCAGAAACTGAAAGCATTAAATAAATATTTACAGACATTCTTTTTGCGAGTTTCGAGGGTAAGAGAATCATATCAGTGTACGGTCATGCCAAAACGCTCTTGTTGTTCAATTAGTTAACATTTAGATAAGCATCCTATAACAATTATTGGTATTGTTGTCCACATAAGCTCAACTTATCAGATGTAATCATGGCGAGGGGATACGTTAAGGTATGATTTATACTTACCGACCGGTGTTCATCCACACACGACACATTCCCGTATCAAGGTATGCACGAGAGTTCATCTTACCGGTGAGTATACCGATTATCATCTGTTTGACCGTATAAAAAATGTGAGAAACTCACTTATTTTGATTGAAAACAAGCCCTATGTGATAGAATCACTTATTGAGGAGGAACTTGATTTTCAGATGCATGAGGGCACAAGAGCAAGTCCGTGAACAGGTCAGTACTTTCGTACAGCAGAGAGACGAACTTGACTCCCGCAAAGAATCTGTGATATAAAATCACTTATTTTGTTTGGACATGTGATTGTTGATCACTTATTGAGGTCGAATGCAGTATGTACACGTATGTATAGTATCATGGAAGATCTTAGACTTCGTCTCCGTTATTTTTACGGTTTGGGATACAACCATGATACCCAGATGATAAGCAGCATAAAGACCGAATATTTCAGATCTCGGCAATCTCTCAAACGAGATTTCGGTACTAAGACCATATGCCAATGAGCAGTTCCCACCTGACTTGAAGTCTGTTAGGTTTGTATCATCCTGCACATTTTAGTCTGATTGTGAGCCTACCGATACATCGTTAGTAGAGATACTTATCATTTTTCTTTTTATTTTGCATTTTGAGCACATTGACCGACCACACCAGTTTGTAATTTCATCATTTTCCTTTATCCAAGAAACTCATTTTTGGTTTTTCTATTGTTTTTGAATTTTTAATTTTTCAAACGAAACGACAGAAAGTAAAGACATCTTTTTGGATTTTGAACTTTTTCAATGTTTTTGTATTTTCTTGAAATATTTCCCCCTAAAACACTTGGTTTTTAAAGCCATTTCTTCTGATGTAGCATCAGCTTTCTTGATCATTTTCAGAAAAAACACACACAAAACACTTGATAAAAACCGAACAAGTTTGATTTTAAACAAGGATAAGAGCCAATGCTCTGATACCACTTGTAGGTCCCGAAATCTGAGGATCGATTACGAACCGAATCTCTTGTTTATAGTAAACACGGTTACGTGTGCGGAATCCACGTAACTATGCCAAATCAAACATATATAGCAATAATAACAACGCGGATTAATCAATGATACACACTCGATTGATTAACGGGATAAGAACCTTTACAACTGATACAAACACAGTTGAGACTAAATTTTGGCAGAGTTTTGTTACTATGGTCTGTTTTCTTATCTCTGAGTTCAAATGAACACAAAGTGTTGCTTATATAGTCCCTGGGCCACAGATGTCGACGAAACACAGAAGTGTTTGACGAATCTGAACATGGGCCAGACATTGGGCCTGGAACAGCCCAATACATGACGAATCAAGGTCTGATTCGTCAGGATATGACGAATCAAAGTCTGATTCGTCATGACCTTCAAACGAAACAGAAACTTGAACACAGGTCTGATTCGCCATGAAGTGTTCCGACTAATCAGGTCTGATTCGTCGAGGACTGCAACTGTTGTGTTTGTTCCTGTTATCAGACAGTAACAATCAGCAACATATAAACATAGTAATGACAAAACTACCCTTAAATGCAACATGCATTGTTCATAATACATTACATACCAAAAGAGACAAATAAGTTGTACACAAGTAGATAGGAGGATATCTGACTTGGTCAACATAACATACAGACTCGATAATTAATAAAAGACCATTCAAAATACATCGTTAAACAAGACTAGTTACAGACACTAAAAAATGCATCAACAGTTGTCGATGGGAGCAAACTACGTGTTATCTGGTGCTAAGGCTGGAGGGTGTGGGGCGCCACCCTTCGGCCACCTGGACCACCATAGCGCCCCCTCCGCCATCGCCCACACCCCCGGCGCCATAGCCGGGGCGCCATAGCTCATCCGCCATCGCGATAACGAGTGGCAACGCGTTGAACGATTTTGAAATGGTCAAAATGACCGTTGTGAAACGGTCGAAAATTAAAAAAAAAAACTTAATTTTATTATATATATATATATAACCTATTCTAAACTAAAAAACTCATCAATCACAACCAAAAAACACACCAATCACAACTTAAACACACACCAATCACAACTTAAAAATGTCTTCTTCGAGCTCGTCATCCGACGGTGTTCTTGATGATATGGTTATCGTCATGGCGCAGGAGATGATTAATTATTTGCAAGAAGCCGAATCCTCTGCATCGCGTACCAGACAACCGCCTATTGAACGAAATCGGTTAGCTGCTCATGAACGTCTAGTGCAAGATTATTTTTGTGAAACTCCCGTGTACAATGATGATCAGTTTAAGCGTAGGTTTCGTATGAGCCGACGACTATTCGTTAAAATTTCCAATGATCTTGCGGGTGAATCCCCTTTTTTCACGCAAAGGGTAAGTGCAACTGGTAAGGTTGGTTTCTCTGGACTACAAAAGTGTACGGCAGCAATTAGGCAACTAGCCTACGGCACATTGAGCGGGCTTTCGGTGTGTTAAAGAAAAGATGGTCTATCATCTCCCAGCCTTCGAGGATACTTGAAAAAAGTAAAATGAGAAACGTTATGTATACGTGTATCATTTTGCATAACATGATATTGGAGGACTCTGGTAGAGCATTTTGTGGAGAAAGCTATGATGAAAGTATCCAACCAATGAACCCAATACTAACATACGCGGAGAAAGAAGATATCCGAGCAATGATACGGGCTAGGCACACACACCAAAACCTTCGAGCCGATCTGACAGAGCACCTATGGTTTTATCGTGAACAAGGAGGACTCGACATAGACGACGACTAGTGGTTTTATTTTTTAAATGAAGTTATCTAGTAAGACTCGGCACCTATAAAGCCCCATGGGGCTCCATCCACACCCCATAGCCTAAGTAAGACTTGTCATCCACGGGTGTCGAGGGTTGTATTCTGGACTAGACCCAAGCCTTCCCTTCTTGTTGTGCCAAAAAATGATTTTGATTAGCCAATTTTGACTATCATTAATTCAATATTGACCTTTTTTGAAATGATATATTGTAATTAGTTAAAATGAGTTCAACATGTCTTATTAAGTCATATTGGATCTTGATAGTTATCACATTTCGAAATAGAACATAATTTGCCTTATTAACCCATATTAAGTTCTACTGTGATATATTTAATGTAATATGTATATGATTAACATGAATGGCAAAATTTGACTTCGATTAAACAAAAATGTCAATACATTGTGACTTTGAATGACTAATAATAATCTATTTTGACATTGGGATATAAAGACA